>PVKC010014250.1:0-22299 GCA_004027635.1 Crocidura indochinensis
GATGCAGTTTCACCACATTCTGGAAATGTCTTTTATTTTTCTTAAATCCCATAGACGAGTGAGACTATTTTGTGTCCGCCTCTCTCCTTCTGACTTAATTTCACTCAGCATAATAGTTTCCATGTCCATCCATATATAGGAAAATTTCATGACTTTATTTTCCTAACGGCTGCATAGTATGCCTTTATATATAAGTGCAACAGTTTCTTTAGCCACTCATCTGTTGTTGGGCATCTGGATTGTTTCCAGATTAATTTGACCTTTGTGCATGGTGTTAAAGAGAGTTCTGAATTTGCTTTTTTGCAAGTGGCTGACCAGTTGTTCCTAACACCACTTGTTAAGGAGGCTTTCCTTGCTTTACTTTATATTTCTTGATCCTTTATCAAAGATTAATTGATTGCAAGTCTGGAGGTCAATTCTTTGAATACTCAAGTCTATGTCTTTGTTCCAATACCATGGTGTTTTTATGATTATTTCTTTGTAGACTCTTTTCAGTGATCTCATGGGGTTCATATTGGCTCTGAATGAATCACAAGCCAAGCTGAAGAACTTTGCACCCTTCACTTTTGTGCCTTCAGCTTTATGTGACATAAGTAATACGTATTTGTATATATATATATATGTATATATATATGGACATGAAAATATCTAGGAATTATGTAACAAAAATTCTACCACCACAAATTCTACCACCACAAATCTGGTCTAATAAAAATATAAACAACATATACTTATAGATAATTGTTTTTTGCTTTATCTTGCATATTAGCTGCTCCCAACATCTTTCCATTGATTTGGTTCTAAATTCTCCACAAGAAAATCATGTGGAGAAAGTGCTTTTCTGTACCTGCCGTGCTCAGCAATAATGTGATTGATTTGTATTCTCTTGAAAATCAGTTGGATGGCTAACTGACAGAACAGTAGCTCTATTTTTCAGATAACTTTTAGTTCTGTTGCCAAGAAATGAGTTTTCTTTATCTGCTCCTCTCCCTATTTCAAACAATGCAGTTTCACCACATTCTGGAAAAACAGTAATTTAAGTTCCCAAATAATTATTGCAAATAAAGAAAATTACATAGAACAGATTCAGGAGCTTAGATGAAGAGGTTAATATTCTCAGTACCCATGCATCAAAGGCAGATCTTTGACATCTTCTCTTCAGAGTAGTATTTGGAGGTAATTTTGTGAGTTTGGTTTTCAAGTAAAATCATAAATATTGAGAACAAATAGTGTAAGTTTCAGCTAACACTATTAAATTTACTTTGTAGATTAGCTGTCTAGTTGGGCAAACAAGAGTATTATAGCCCTGTAAACTATACTATGCCTAGAGCTGGAAAGATAGCTCAATGATCAACTGCAGGTTTTGCATGCAGGAGATGTGGCTTCCATTTCTGCAATGCATGGTTGCCTGAACACTTCTGGGAGCAAACTCTGAGCCCACAATCTGGAGGAGATCCTAAGTATTGTTCATTGTGACCTCTGCCCTATCTACCTTCCCCTAAAAAGCCTTTCCTAAGTAATTTAACCATTTATTGAATAATTACTGTGGACAACATTTTGGGGAGAAAAGTTACCAAAACAGTGACTGCTGTCTATAATACTGGGATACCCAAGGAAGCAAGTGGTTAACCCAGGTTTAATCCCAGCATCCCATATGCTCCCTCAAGCACCACCAGAATTGATTTTAGAGTGCATAGCCAGATATTGGCTAAAAACAAATGCACAGACATTTATACACATATGCTGATGAATATTACCAAATAATTCAAGCAAAGCTGGTGAAGAAGATGGGGTTGAGAATTTGGGGAAGTGGAGGTAGAAGTTTGAGATAATGGATGTCAGTCAGAGCAGGTCCCTAGAGAATGTGAGATTTAGGGAAGACAGTGTCTACTGAGCAAGTGGAAAGATGCCCCCCATTTATTGGGGTGGGGAAGCAACAGCATTCCTGGTAAAGGGAGCCTCTAGAACAGTGTTCATCAAGGGAAATCTTTGGGGAGCCTGACTTGACTAGAGCTAGGGACAAGCCAGAGAGGGAAGGGGCGAAAGAGTAGTGGGTGTTGGATCCTAGGATCATGCCAAGACAGAGCATGCCTGCAGACATTGGTGCTGACCTGTCCTGTCATTTTGAGGTTGAGATTGGGTTGTGGTTGCACTATTTGAGGCTGTCTTAGAAGCAGGACAACCCAACCAGCTGGAAGCTTTGCAGTGAGTCATATGGGAAATAATGGTGAGTGCAGCACATTCGTTGCAATGGCAGTGGTCAGAAGTGTTTGGGCCTTGTTTCTCTTGCGTTTAAAACACAGTAGAATTGACCTAACAGGATCTCCTCATGGGCTAAGATGAGCAAGTCAAGGGACAGAATTATCACTAGCAGGGCTTACAATGAAGACCATTTGTATTTCCCATATTGTAGAGCTTTATCTGACTTTGCTGAATAAGAAAATAGACACAAAATGAAAAATTCATTCTGCATATAGTATGAAGATAAGCAGTTTGTTTATTTCTTACAGGATTAGAGTTTGCTTCTCTGGTTATTGGGGTTGTAAGCTCCAGTCAAGTAACTGGAAACTGTCTTTAGGGCAGAGAGAAAATTGAGGAAAAAAATGGAATAGATTTACTAAATCAATAAACATAGTTCACAAAAGAAACTGTCCCATAGAGGCTCCAGGGAGCGTGAACTATGCTATCCAGTGTATGCTAAGTCATTCATAGATGAGTTGTGGAAAGCAGTTGATAACTAAATTTCTTTCTCTTTTCTTTGTTTCTGTTTCTTCTATCTTACTTGTGATACATTTTAATTGTTTTTCATTTATTTCTCTTTATTTTAGGTTTGTTTCAAAGACTACCAGAGTTAAACAAAATCACTCCAGATTTAAGTGTTTCCTTTATAGAAAGGTTTTCTTTATTGATATGGAAAATTGGAGAGAGGCAGTGGAGTAGGGGGGGAGAGCAATGGTATTTCTCGGTAGCATCCTAGAAATGCACAAATACCATTTGTGCATCATTCTTTTTTTTTTTTTTTTGGTCACACCCGGCAGTGCTCAGGGGTTACTCCTGGCTCCATGCTCAGAAATTGCTCCTGGTAGGCACGGGGGACCATATGGGGCACCGGGATTCGAACCGATGACCTTTTGCATGAAAGGCAAACGCCTTACCTCCATGCTATCTCCCGGGCCCCTTGTGCATCATTCTTGAGCAATTAGAATGGACAAGAGCACCATCATCTTTCTAAGGAAAATGGAAAATGATATTAATGAAATGAAAATGATTTGTAAGATCTTGTTGTTATTGTGTACTTCTGAGAAAGTTATTTAATACTAAAATTCTAACTCTTCTCAGGATAACTTTTTTTTTTTTACATTTTTTAAATTAATTGCATTATTTAAGTTCTGTGGTTTCAAGATTGTTCATTGTTAGGTTTCAGGCATAGAATTTATACTACCCTTGACCAGTGTACCCTTCCTGCTGCTGATGCCTCGTTTTTACGTCCCCCCCTCCAAGTCCCCAATTCCTGCCTGTCTCATGGGCAATTTGCTTCTCTCTTCTCTCTTTTTCCTTTTTGATACTGTGTTTTGCATAATTTCGGGGCAAGGGGGCGTTGGGTCACACCCTGTGGTGCTTAGAAATCTCTCCTGACAGGTTCAGGGGACCATATGGGATGCTGGGAATCAAACGGGGGTCCATCCTGTTTTGTCTGCGTGCAGGGCAAACTCCCTACTGCTGTGCTATCTCTCTGGTCCTGGTTTGTACTATTTTCAATGGAGGAGCACCTTGCATGTCACTTTCTTCCCTTTCAGCACTGAGTTCTTGTTCAGTATGATCAGCTCGAGCCATCATTGTCATAGTGGATCCTTCTCTACTCTAACTGCACTAGTCACTCTTTGTGGCAAGCTTTCTACCCTGGGCTGGATCTCCTGACCCTTATCTCTGTTGTCTGTGGATATTTTTACATTACTATAGTACTTCTTATATCCCACAAATGAGTGAGATTATTTTATGTCCATCCCTTCCCCTCTGACTCCCACTCAACATAATAATCTCAGGAGAACTTTTTTAACCCAATTTGTGATCCTATACTTATGAATGAATGTGAAATTCTCACCCAGGGCATCAAAACCTGCAAAAGCAGAGTTAAAGTGGGGGCAAGGTAAGGCAGATTTTGATGAGAAGCTGAGCCCTGGAAGGAGGCACAGAGTGCAGGGGAAATTGGGTCAGATAGAAATGATGGGGTCAAGCATGAGGTTGATCCTCATAGGGGGACATGGGGTGCTGACCATGAGGTACAGGTACAGTATGGGGAATAGACCAGAGCTCCTTGAGGTGCTACCAGTGGTGGACTGGAAGCTCAGCTTCTCAGTTCATCAACCATGATTCGCGCGCTACCTTCTGCACTTGTAACCTGGGAGAAAGATACACAGTCTATGAAAAAGTTTTTGAGTTCAATAGGTACTGTGAGGTTGGTTCAGTTCTATCATGGTCTAATGCTTTTATAAAATGCAATTTCTTGGGAGCTGAAGAGATTTCATAGGACTGAGTGCTGGTTTTGTATGCAATTGGTTTATGTTTCTTAATGCTTTTTTGTTTGTTTTGTTTTGTTTGGGGTTACATTCAGCGGTGTTCAGGGGTTCCTCCTGGCTCTGCGCTCAGAAATACCTCCTGGTAGGCTCGGGGGACCATATGGGATGCTGGGGATCAAACCTGGGTCTGTCTCAGGTTGGCTGTGTGTCCTGGCCCAGATTTAAATTTCATCCCCAGCACTACCATAAAAATCTCTTGAGTTCTTGAGGGGCTTGGGTGTGAGGGGGGGTGGGTTGGTTGTTAACTTCAGCCCTAACCCAGGGGTAGTCCTTGAGCACCACTGGATATATCCCAAACCACCCCTCACCCTCCAAAATAATAAATATCTTGAAATTTGACTACATTTCTATTGCCCATCTTTATTAGTCATCTCGTTAAGTCATTAACCATGAGTTAATGCCCTGCCACCATCTCCCTCGAGCTCATTTCCAATGAGAGAATCCTGTAAGTGACAGTGGATTTTAGATTGGCAGAGTGTGGCCTTTGTTTTGTTAGCAGGAGCCCACACTAGCACAGTACTTTCTAGGTCCTCCTTTGCTCTGCAAAATCTAGCTTTTCTTCGTTATGTGTAAGTTAGTCAATTCTCAGAAGAGCAATAGCAACATTATGTAACTGGTTTTTGGTAGAAAGGAATCTGTGGTGGTATCTATCCTCACTCCTTGTTAATTTTTTTAATGATTCAGTAGTGTCTTGGAGAGGTTAAGTGATAAAAGTAAGCAGAGCTTGACCTAAACCTTGATATGTCTCACCAACATATTAGTCCATGGACCCCATTACCTTTAATTAAATTTCCATAGGAACTACTATTTCTTATCCTGGCATCTTTGGGAAGGGACTCTTTCTTTGTAAATACTTAACTTGTTACTGAATAATTTGTAAGAAATTATAGATCTTTTAAACCATTTTAGTGATGTAGTACTTAAAAAAAAACTCGAGGTAGCATTGCCATTTTGTTGCAACAAGCAATATAAAATAAATTTTTTGAGCCTGCTAAAGAGGCAGTCTATGGGGGCTGATTGGGAAATTGGGGACATTGGTAGAGAAAAGGTCACAATGGTGGTGGGGTTGATGTTGGAACATTGAATGCCTGACATGACTGTATCATGAACCATTTTGTAAATTAGAGTGTTTATTAAAGTCAAAAAAATTTTAAATAGAAATAAGACTGCATCCATTTATATAGGTTTCCAATGAGCTGCATTGAAAGACCAATAGGTGTAATATGTATTCACTTCACCCTTTTAGAATTCACTACTATCCTTGGCCAGACAGTTCACTCATTTGTCCTCATGTACTCACCCCAATTTTTTTCCTTCCTGGCAGCCCCCACATTGCTTACACAGTCCCAAAGTTCACTTTTTATTTAGATCATTAGTCTTTTTTTTAAATATAGGGCCTGTTTTCACTCCCTCACTGTATATTATTTTTTCCGCACTTTAGAGACAACAGTGCTAACAGACTTCCCAGTAATGAACATAGTGAGTACTATCATTTTAGGAATATTGTAATGACTAACAGAGAATGTGCCTTAAAAATGGTTTGATATTCTAAAATTTAAAAATATTTAAAAAAAGATGCAACTTGCTTTATGTATAGATCCCAGAAATGCCTTGGATGCGGGTTGCATTTGGTGTTCAGTATCGTGAAGCTTTAATCAGCTAAGTCGCATAATCCTTCTTACAGGGTACATTCTTGCTTGACCTGGAACTATATGCAGTCACGGTCACGGCATTAAAGAGTAACCTTTTTTTGCACTAAAGGAACCTCTGGCTCTGTTGTGAGTGAGGACTGTTAGACCGGTAACATTTTAGTAATTGAGTTTATAATACAGTGGTTGAAAGCAAGAAGAGACTTTCAGTCACCTGATTAAGACCAACTCGTGATGTAGATAGAGCAAGAAGGATTAAATGAAAGCACTGCCTGGCACAGTGTTGATGTATTTTTGTCAACTTGATGCTTTGTGTTCTACAGATATACGTTGGTGTTGAACGAAAGGTAAAGCTATACAGCTGCTTTCAGTATTGATAGTTTAAAAAAGATGATTTTTATGGATTTTGACAAATATGAACTGGTTTGATTTCTGTAGGAATTTAGGAGGGTACTTTATTATATTTTAAGTTTGTAAGATTACTTATATTAAATCCTTAATGTGTCTTAATGGCTTCAAATTTGATTGCAATGTGATGTTAAACTCTGGTTAGTGCTGTATAATGTAATTAATCACATTTTGTTTTAGTTAGCAATTTCATGCTTTATCAAAGCTTTTAAAAGATGAAAGTATTTTTCAAGATTGATTCTTCAAATATTATTCATGTTTTTATTAAAAATGATAATTACTTAGTTTCTACTAATGAAGTTTATGACTATGGTTTTTATTATAGAATTGTAAGATAAATTTTGAATGTACAGAAACATTTTTATATTTTCTCATGCCATTTTCTATGTTGTTAGTTTTAAGAGATAAAAATTAAAATACACAAATCTATAACCTTATCAGTAGCCTTGCTCTACCCACAAAATTGTTTTCAAATGTCTTCTGGATTATATTTATAAACTTGATTGGTGTATAGATATATGACCATTATTTTTTATGGTGACGAACCAATGAAATGATACAGATCATACATGTTATGATAGAATCTATATGATTAATAAGTATGCAAATTAAGAATGTCGTTTGGAAATTAGGAAGTAATCTTTTATTGAAGAATTATTATTTGGAATTTATATACAAGTTAATATGATTTTCAGACATGAAACTTTGAAGAGATAAATTGGGTAGCTTTATGCTCAAACTATTTTGCCTAATCATAATGTCATTTGTAATGATTTAGGATATTTTGTATGTAATTTTCTATAAGCTGATTGCAGCTATAAGTCATATTATAAAGAAAGAGAAAATAGTAGTTAAAACTAGTTTTCAATAAAGAAGGTGGGGTGAAAAGCTATTAGGTAAATATAAAGTGAATATAAATATACTTTGATTTGATATGTGAGAAACAAGATAGAATTATAGAATTTAAAATTAAGGTTCTAAAGAATGTTACATAAAATTGATTATAAAGGGTTAGTTTTTAATTCTGCTTCTCTCAGGGTCTTTGAAAGTATAATATGAAATATGACATCTTTGACAAATTCTCCATTCTTCTGAATTTATGGTAAACTTAAGTATTAGATATTATATTAAATGTTTTATGATTATTTAAAGAAACATGGAAATTATATTCTTTTACTTCTCATTTTTCCTACTTAATAATAATTGCTGAGGTTTTTCATAGAAGTCAGTGTAGAAATAGAGATTAGAAATGCAGTAATTTAATTTTCAAAGAATTTATCTCTCTAGTCTTGGAAAACTAGTGTTTAGAACTATGTAGTTTTAATTTAAAGTAGAGTATATATGAAATAATTATGAATTTGGTAAAAATGATTTTGACTAAGAATTTCAATATTTTGGTTCATTGGTAAAAGATTTTTCAGTTTTTTTTTTGTTTGTTTGTTTTTGGGTCACACCCGGCAGTGCTCAGGGGTTACTCCTGGCTCTATGCTCAGAAATTGCTCCTGGCAGGCACGGAGGACCATATGGGGCACCAGGATTCGAACCGATGACTTTTTGCATGAAAGGCAAATGCCTTACCTCCATGCTATCTCCCGGGCCCCAAGATTTTTCAGTTTAAGAGTATTCTTCAAATAAAAATTTCCCTTTTAGCATAGCTTTAGTAAAGTTCTCTACCTTAAAGTGATTTTTAAAAAGTCTAATTCCATGTTAACTAGTCATCACAGTTTCAGAAGCCATGTTCTAAACACCATTCTATTTTTATTTAAATCCAATACAAGCCATTATCTACAGTATGATTCACATGTTAACCAAATTTTATAATCTCCAGAACGAAGTGGTTGCTGGATTAATATTGAATTCATTAATATTGATTCATTCATTTAAGGTACAGTTTTAAAAAGCATTTAGATGCTTTCTAAGGACTAATTAATAGTCCTTTCTTTGGATGTTAATTCTGTTGTAATTTAATATTCTTATTCATCAGTAAAGTGCTATCTATCCCTGTGTTACAGATGTTCACCATAGTAACTATGCAAACTCCTTCAAATTTCAATTTAGTATATATATTTTTCTTAATTAAAATAAAAAAATTAATTAAAATGTAAATTCCTTAAAGTAATTGCATAGAGTGTTGCACCCCTTCTATATTGTTCAGTGTAATGATAACTATTTTACTAGGACTTTTCAGTTTACCCAAGGATTTTGTTCAAAATGTTTGGTTGTTAAAATGATTGACTCACAAATGCATTTTGCTAAAGAAGGCACTTTAGTACACATTTATGTGATTTCTGTAACTTAGCAGCAGCAGAAGCCAAGTTAACAAGTGTCTAGTCTATGTCTCTCATGTTAAGGCAAATTGGATCACTCCATAGGCCTGAGTAGCCAATTTATAACAACAGAAGAACGAAGGCACACAGATCCTTAACTATAGTGTTTTATCATAGTATTTTGCTATCAAATGTACTAAGTATTTTTTATTTAACCATTTGTCTAAATATAATGATTTTAAATTTGTCTAACATAATGATTTAAATTTTTTTCTTACAAAAAGTTAAAAACTGCATAACAGATACATTTAGTTATGATGGTAATACTATAACATTTACTTTGAATATCCTGTTTTTATTTCTTTTTATTATTTTTTATTTTTGGACCATAGCTGGTGTAATGTTCAGATATTACTACTGGCTCTATGCTCATAAATCACTTCTGGCCCACTTAGAGAACCATATAGTATGTGGGAAATCAAACCCAGGTCAGCTGCATGGAAGACAAATACCCTACTTACTCTCAGTAATATCATTTTGGCCCCTGATTTTATATTTTATACTGTAGAAATCTATGCTTTTCTGTAATATTGTAATTTTTATAAGATTTCTAATGAAATCATAACTGTTTTACATATGTAAAGGCAATATGGTAAACAAAATCACATTAGTTTAATCATAGACAGAATTATAAACATTTAGGGTTTGCATTCTCTCCTAGAATGTTTTGTTTTTTAGGGTCCAGGTTTGAGTTTATCCTGGTGATTCACTTGTGAGGGAATTGAAATGCATAAGGGATACATACAGAAGTCATTATTGTCCAGTACAGTTGGATAGATATGGAAGTCCTAGTGACTTCTAGACAAGCTTCTACTAACTGACCACTTTAGTGCTTTCAACAGTTATAATAGAATCCATGACAAATCATCAGAAAGCAGTGAAGATTTCCAGCAGCACCTGATGGTTAATTTGAGATCTCTTGCCTTAGTTTTTCAAACTAAGAATGGCTTGGCCTTTATTCCTCTGGGCTTCTGGTTCCTCTGACATGAGAAAACGAAAGTGAGTCCCATTTTTGGACTGACTCTAATTGATCCGTTGACAGACTGTGCTCCAGATACAGGAGGAGCAGGATTCCATGGCCTAGAGGAGAGTAGTGCTATTGTTGGGATGATGATTTTCCCACATATATTTTTTTTCTCTGCTGTTGATTTTCTGCGCTCCACTCCAGTATTGTCTACTGAGCTACCAAATCTTAGTTATCTCCAATTTCACCTGACCACAGCTTTTTATTGTCTCTGTTCTATGTATTTTTGGAAAAAAAATCCCTATCAGAGTTATTTTTAACCTCTGATCATCTTCAGGTTTCCATCCAATTTGCTTCGAATGTCTAGAGGTTGATGACAGGGAAGAAGAAAGCATGGTTATTTGGCTAACAATATTATCTGTGGTTGTAGTACAACTACTCAGTTTTCCTACTGTGAGAGACATAGATGATTATTTTTACATCATCACTTTCTCTTGGCTGGAAAGAAAATGCTGTCTTAAGGAGAAATTGTTAAAAATGCAAGTGTTTTTTTAAAGCAAGGGTTTTTGTGGTGAGTGAATGATTCGTGTTGGCATTTATGTAAACTGCATATCTCACATCAGTGCTGTCAAGAGGGTTAGAGGTGTAATGATAAAATGAAGATTTAGGTGAGTCAGTGTAGGAAAAGGCCTGTATAGATGATGGATGGAAAATGATTTTTAAAGAACTAGTCCTTAGTTTTAGACCTAAAATACACAAATATGAACCAAGTTCATTTTGCTTCATTTGTGTTTTTAAGTAACTTTCATACCAAGGTATCAGGAGTAGACAGAATGGAAGGTGGGTATTTTCTAATCTTCTGAAGACCAGTTGGGAGCTGATAAAGCTCCAGGACTTGATAATTAACATTGTGTTCCTGCTGCAGAATTGAAATGATTACCTAATTTCAAGGATTAGGTCCTTTTTTTCTATAGGTAATTAAATATTTTCAGCAGGTAGTATATCAGGCGTTAACAAGCACATCCAAAGTTGCCTTTTGACTTTCTCTAATAGAACTATAGAAAATGAGTATTAGCCTTTTTTTTTTGATATGGAAGGACTTTGGAATGAAATTTCAAAGGAAGCAGAAGGCCTCTCTTGGTTGTATTCACCGGCCTGCCAGTGAACGAGTAAGACGGGCAGTTGCTTCATTGTCCTCCTCACCATTCTTTGCTTTGGTTACTTAGGCAAAGAAGCCCTTCGGTGTCTAGAGATCAGAACAGGAGGTACGACGAGAGGGACGACAGAGACGACTATTCCCAATATGCCCCTCTGGACAGCGCCATGCCCGGGTCTCCCTCCGACTACTCTGATCTGCGGTCTCAGCGGGAGCCCCCGTACTATGACGACTCTGACCATATGAATTATAGGGACTCCAGCAGGAGAAGCCACCGGCACTCGCCAGAGTATCTGGAGGATGACGAGGAGGTGGAGAGCAGAGACGAGTATGAGAGACAGAGGCGGGAGGAGGAGTACCAGGCCCGCTACCGCAGCGACCCCAACCTGGCCCGTTACCCGGTCAAGCCGCAGCCCTACGAGGAGCAGATGCGGATCCATGCCGAGGTGTCCCGCGCCCGGCACGAGAGGCGGCACAGCGACGTGTCCCTGGCCAATGCCGAGCTGGAGGATTCCAGGATTTCCATGCTAAGGATGGACCGCCCGTCGAGGCAGAGGTCTATCTCGGAACGTCGGGCGGCCCTGGAGAACCAACGCTCCTACTCGATGGAGAGAACTCGAGAGGCTCCAGGGCCCGGCTCTTACCCACCAAGGACCACAAACCATAGTCCTCCGACCCCCCGAAGGAGCCCCATCCCCATTGATAGACCAGACTTGAGACGTGCTGACTCCCTCAGAAAGCAGCACCATTTAGACCCCAGCTCGGCTGTCAGGAAAACCAAACGGGAAAAAATGGAAACCATGCTAAGGAACGATTCTCTGAGCTCAGACCAGTCCGAGTCAGTGCGGCCTCCACCACCAAAGCCTCATAAGTCAAAGAAAGGAGGTAAAATGCGCCAGGTATCATTGAGCAGTTCAGAGGAAGAGTTAGCTTCCACTCCTGAATATACAAGTTGTGATGATGTTGAGATTGAAAGTGAGAGTGTGAGTGAAAAAGGTAAGCTTTCCATTCTGATCACGTCTTTCCCAATAATCGGTTAGATACCTTTTTGTTGCCCTCTTTGTAGGATGCCTCTCTGAGTACACACTTAACAGCCACTACCTTAATGTGAGGCCATTTAAATGAAGGGTGTTGGCTTTATGGCAAGAAATCCGAGTGAAAAGCAGTGAGGTGGAAGAAAAAGGCTGATTTTTAAAACTTAATTTTTTTCATGATGTTTGAAAGAGTTCTTTCTACTTTATGACATCGCAAAATAATTCTTAGCTGTAATTGTAAAATAATGTATGATGTTCACTATATAGAAGCATGAAACCTCCCCCAAGGGAAAGAATGCAATATAAGCTATCCATAATTCTTTTTTGCCAATTAATAATTGTTAGTATTTTGTTATATTCCCCCTTTCCTATGCTGCATATTTTATATGTTTATGAAAATGATATGTTTTTTTCTGATTTTTTCAATTGACATGGTATCATTAATTATTTTTTTCGCAAACTGTTAGCTGCTTTAAAGGACTGAACTGTAACTGTGAGAAGGAGATGACATAGAAGATTAATTTTGGGAGAGATATTACAATAACTTGTATTTGCTAGCATTAACACTACTGTACTGTTTTATCTTTTCCCATATATTTTTAAATTCTCTTGAATACTTCACAAATAGGAATTTGTCCTTTTTGTTCCTTTAATTTGATTCTTTGTGCTTTTAACTCACACTATCAAGTTGCTTTCCAGAAAGGTTAAACTTGTCTATTGTGCTAGCACTTCCGTTTTGTAGCACCGATTCTTTGCCAGTATAATAGACAAAAATTAGAGTATGATTGTTACAATTTAAGGTTATATTTGTTTATCAGTGTTTGAGCTATTCCTCTGAATTATCTGCTCATTCCTTTTATTCTTTCTGCCTATGTTCCTTTTGGGTATGAGGTTTTCCTATTATTGATTTATAAGATTTTTTTGTGGTTAATATTTTACCCATCTTAATTGTCATCTCTTCCAAATACATTTCTCATTTTGATAGATATTCATTTTGATAATTTTCTTTGGTAATTTTGAAATACTGAGTTTAACATTACTAAATGTTTGGAATTTTGCTCAGACTTCTTTTTTTCATTCTCTATTCAGTTTTTCAACTGTATATTGCCTCATGCTTTTATCTAATCTTTCTATAACTTATTTTGGCGCATCCTACAACACATTAAATACTTAAATATATAAAATGATTCTTGTATACCAAGTTCTACACCCAAACTCTTCTCTCCTTATCTCTCTCTCATATGTTTGGTGAATGATCCATTTTTACTCATAAGAAATAACAGGAATCAGAAAGAAATTCAAGAAAGCTGCTATATAGAAATAACATATAGAATAATTTTATGATGTACCAAAATAGTTACAAAATATAAATGAAAGGTCATTCCCATTAAGAATTAAGACTTAAAAATGGGGCCGGACGGTGGCGCTGGAGGTAAGGTGCCTGCCTTGCCTGCGCTAACTTAGGACGGACCACGGTTTGTTCCCCCGGTTTCCCATATGGTCCCCCAAGCCAGGAGCAACTTCTGAGCACATAGCCAGGAGTAACCCCTGAGCATCACCGACTGTGGCCCAACTACCAAAAACCAAAAAAAAAAAAAAAGACTTAAAAATATTATATAAAAATAGGGGCCGGGCGGTGGTGCTGGAGGTAAGGTGCCTGCCTTGCCTGCGCTAACCTAGGACGGACTGCGGTTCAATCCCCCGGTTTCCCATATGGTCCCCCAAGCCAGGAACGACTTCTGAGCACATAGCCAGGAGTAACCCCTGAGCGTCACTGGGTGTGGCCCAAAACCCCCCCAAAAATATTATATAAAAATAGCCTCACAGAAAAAAAACAATGAAGCTCTAAGGAGTGACATAAAAGATGTGAATAGAGATCTAATTCACGGTACTAACAGGGAAGGCGAAATGCTTTAACTTTGCATTTTGTTTCCCAAATAATCTCTTGTGGGAAATACCATCTTGATTATAATCCCAGCTGAAGCACACAGAGTTCAGTTTCTTAAATTATGTGGTGAACATAGTGGAAGGAGAAATTACCCCCTCAACTTCTTTCAGCATTCTCGTTTGGTTTACTGAGGTGGCTTATACGTTTGATGATGGAAACAAATTAACATAGGCAGAACTTTTCACGTTATGTGTACCTTGGTAATCATTGATGAATAATAACTTTAGGCAAGGAGGTAGAACTTGGGTTAATGAAGTATATTAACAAAAGTGACAAAATAAAGGAAAAGGATCTCAGTGTTAGGGTAGCAAGTGTTGGAGAATGTAAAGTTTGGTGTTTCAATGAAGGAGAGAGGTTTGGTTAAAGTTCTTGTGTGGATTCTTCTGGAACCATCTTTGATCTTACAGAGTGAAATGGTTCTATCCTTCTGGCTAGATCATGGGGTTCCTTTACAGAGTTTTGTATTGCTTTTAGGCAAATGGGGAGGGAAGAGGACTTCTCTTGTATTTGCTTCTTAGTTGCCTTTAGTTTAAAATAATTCTATGCTGAAGGAGTATGCGAGAAAGCCATGCTACCAGAGATGGGCCTATGTTTGCCTTGCAAGCAAGACTCTGGCAACATACTTCAAGCATTTTTAATAGAGGCACATAAGACAAACCCTAGGCCAGGAGAGAGAAAAAGAGGGAGAGAGAGAGAGAGCTGGGTTTGGGACCAGGGTAAGGTCAGATTGAGGGCCAGGTAAAGGTGAAGCAAATGTTCAAAGTAAAGGGTAACTAGTTCAAGAGATGAAGCCAAAATCAGGGAGAAAAGCTGTAGCCAGGGGCAAAAACAGTTTGATCAGACAGCTGTTCCAATTGCCATTTCAAACTGCCACACACTCTCTATACTGATTCTCCACCCCACGAGGGTTAATAGGCTTTTATATTTTATAGGTCCAGCCAGCCAAAAATAATTAAGTTCTTTTTAAAGGGGCTGACCCCTTTTATGGCTGGTGCTGGACATCTGCTGGGGTAATAATGTTAGACAAGATCGGCATATTAGGGGCCCGAGAGATAAATGGAGGTAAGGAGTTTGCCTTTCATGCAAAAGGTCATCGGTTCGAATCCCGGTGCCCCATATGGTCCCCCGTGCCTGCCAGGAGCAATTTCTGAGCATGGAGCCAGGAGTAACCCCTGAGCACTGCCGGGAGTGACCCCCCCCCCCAAAAAAAAAAGATCGGCATATTATGTATAAACAAATACATGCTAAAACCTAAAAAAAAAATCACAGCCAAAAAGAAAAGAAATTATTTAACATACAAAATTAGAGAAAATACATCTTTATTTCAAATATAGCAAGTCAGAACATTATATTTGTTGTGATGCAGGAAGTGGGGTTAGGTCTCATTTTAGGCCTGGGTTTGTTTGGCCTGTACAGGAAAGAATTCAAGGATGTGAGGCTGGAGCAATAGCATATTGCTATATAGTACATAGGGTATTTGCTTTTCATATGGCCAACCTATGTTAGATACCTAGCTTTCCAAAAGTTTTTGAGCCGGACAGAAGTGATTTCTGAGCTCAGAATCAGAAGTAACTCCTGAACACCACTGGTTTTAAAAACCAGAAACAAACAAACAAAAAAATTCAAGCATGTGTCAGAGATATAAACAAGAGAAAATATTTATGAAAGAATATTTAAAGTAAAGGTACATTAGTACATTCTCTAAGGATTAGAGTGCAGACACACTCTAGAATCAATCATGCAAATCTCTACAGAAAAGTCTAGTTTGTAAAGGTAAAGAAATAGAGAATATTTATTAGAGATAGAATATTCATGATTTGTCAGGAAAGAAGTAGGACTCCACAGTGTAGACTTCATGGAGTCAAGGTACCAGCCATATTCTGACCATACTTGTTCTTCCAGTACGTGTCATGGCCCTTCTGGGAATAGGTTTTTCTTATACAAATGTATTAAAATCAGCTATGAGTTGCCCCTTGGTCACTTGGTCCTTCATGCATGACTCTCCAGGTTCCCATTAAATCACCTTAGAATCATGGTTTTTATTGTTCTCATCTAGAACATGTTAACTCTTTTGGCAAAATATCATGTGGTTCATGCACAAAACAGGTGTCTTTTATAAGACATGGTGTTCTTTGTGCCAGAAAGCAGTATTTGAGATTGGAATGATAGTACAACAAGTAGGATGCTTGCCTTGCATAGGTTTGATACCCATCATCCCATATGGTCCCCTGAGCACTTCCAGTAGTGATCTCTGAGTGCAGAGCCAAAAGTAAATCCTGAATACTTTTACTTTGGACACCAAAACAAAACAAAAACAAAAAAGCAGCTGTGGGAGTGATAGCACAGCTGGTAGGACTTTTGACTTGCATATGGCCAACCAGGGTTCAATCCCTTGCAGCCCATATGGTCCCATGCCTCCAAGAGTAATTACTAATTGAAGAGCCAGAAGTAACCCCTGAGTGACATCAGGTGTGTGATCCAAAAACCAACCCCCCCAAAAAAGAGCAAGTATTTTTTATCAAAAGACAACACACTTTTAATATAACTTTATAATTTAGGTCATTTATCCACACACTAGTTTTCCTGTCTTAGGTGCAAATAATTATGAAAACTAAGAAAATTATTTGTTGAAATATTAAGAAACGAAATCTTTTATCATAGACTACATAATTTTATTTTCTAGAATCACAGCACTTAGGTTTATTTGATAAACTTTAGTTTCCACATAGGTTTGAATTATTAAATATTAAATATATTATTAAATAAAAATGAAAAGTGGTTTTGCTGTCTTCAGAGGATTGCTGTAGATTCTGTGATGTACTCTGCTTTTTGTTCTTTTTTTGATAGTGGGGCAAGGCAGCACATTTTCAGTGGCGCTCAGGTTCTACTTCTGGCTCCATGAAGTTACACCTGGCTCCATACTCTGGGGTTACTCATGACATTGATTAGGGTACCATCTGGTTTTTGGATCAAACTTGGGGTTCCAATATGCAAAGTCTATTGAACTATCTCTTAGGTCCCTAGTACTCTAATTCTTTAGTAATTCTTTGGTAATGCAGTGCCATCATATTTGCCACATAAAGTTGCAAAATATGGAAAAATGTTTGAAACTTCTTGACATTTTGCATTGTTGCAAGATTTTGAAATCTGCATCTACATTTCCTATCACAAAAATAAAAAGCTATAGAGGAATGGAGTTAAAATTATGGATACCATTTAATGAACTAAAATGTTTGTTATTTTTAGCAAGGGGAGTGCATAGTGTGTCACTCACATCTGCTTTCTCTCCTAACCAAAAATTCTCATACTTAATGATTGTCCTCATCACTCAATGATGCTCAAGCCTGACGCCCGATTCCAACCTCAGGAATCACTCCTGGTGCTGCTCATGATTCCATATGGGATGCCAGGGTTTAAATCTGGGTTGAGCACATGTTAGGCAAACGTCCTACTCACTGTATTATTGCTCTTTCCCTGTGTCTCCTTAAATGTAATTATATCTTGGCTAGCCTTCATTTTATTTTGGAGCTTAATTGAGCTAAGCATATATTGTTCTTTATATCTACTGTTTTTTTTGAGGGGGGCTACACCCAGTGACGCTCAGGGGTTACTCCTGGCTGTGCACTCAGAAATTGTTCTTGGCAGGGACTAAATTGAGGTCCGTCCTATGTCAGCCATATTCAAGAAAAACACCCTACTGCTGTGCTATTGCTCCGACCCCTATCTACTTTTTTTTTTAAATCTTATCCTTGCTTGACTGTGTATTTGAGAAAAACCACCACAGTGCATTTGCTGTGTCACAAATTTTGTCATTTTGTCATTTTGAACCTCAGCAGCATGTAGATGGGTTGTGTATGTATAGTATAAAGATAACAGAGTCAGCCTCACTGTCTCACTGTCTTCAGGTCTGGGGGCTTGAGTAGGGAGGAGTTGGTTCTGAGTTGAAAAAGTTTGTTCAAACAGTATACATCTGTTTCCTCCTAATTTTGTTTTTGCTTTTGCTTTTGCTTTTGGGTCACACCAGCAACTCTCAGGGGTTATTCCTGGCTCTACGCTCAGAAATCACTCCTGGCAGGGATCATATGGGATAACGGGATTCGAACCTCTGTTCTTCTGCATGCAAGGCAAACACCTTACCTCCATGCTATCTCTCCGACCCCTGTTTCCTTTTATTTATGAAGTTTTATCTTCAGAAGGAATTGAGAGTGATAATAATGAACTTAATTTATCTTATGCCTTCTCATATCTTATTAATAAAGTACTTTATGCTAACTGAATTAGAAAAATTTTTGGATCTATTTTTATTGTTTATTTATTGAGGTTCTGTCATGAACAATACTGTTATATGATGGTTTCCCATTGCATCATTCTAGTACCACACTTATCCCAGTGTACCTATTTCCGTCCTCAAAGGCCCTAGTGGCCCTTCTTTTCAAGGCTCCTTACCTCAATCTCATTTGTGGATCAATCCTGTTAATTTGCCTTTGGCCTTTTGTTGCTACTTTCTGTATCTATTTTTTGTATTCTTTTTTAATTAATTTTGATTGTGATCAAAGTGAATTACAAATATTCCACAGTAATATTCAAGGTTCATAGTGACAATAAATCAAGGACATTCCCACCACCAGTGATGTCCTCCCTCCATCCCTGTTCCCAGTATGCATCCCATATCTTCCTCCTTTACCCCCTGACTACTAGAGATATCATTCTGTATGTATCTCTTTCCTCCTGACCGACTTTACTCATCATAACATTCTCTAGTTCCATCTATGTCATGGCAAATTGCGTAATTTTGTTTGTTATTAGGGCTGCATACTATTCCATTGTTTGTATGTACCATACTTTTTCACTTTAAGATTTCTAAAGCAATATGGAGATTTCTAAAATAAATAAGAATGGAGCTTTTATCTGACCCAACAAGACCACTTCTTGTCTTTTCCCCTTCCGAACACAAAAACATTAATCTGAAAGAATATTTGCACAGTTTTAGTATAATAGCCAAGACATAAAAACAACCCAAAATCCCAGCTACAAATAAATGGATAAAAATTATAGTACACACACAGGAATACTAGGTAGCTGTTTAGAAAAGACAAAATCATACAATTTGCAGCTATTTGGCTGGAACTAGAGGGTATAATGCTGAATGCTGTGAGTCAAACTGAAAATGATAGATATAGTATTATGCCTGTCATGTATGAGATGTAAAGATGCACACTAAGAGAGCAACAAATGTCTCAAGACACATAACTAGAGATTTGGTCCACAGAATTGATTGGGGTAGGATCTGGATGAAGGCATATGGGCACTCTGGTGGCAGCTGTGGTGCTGTTGGCATGATGTGGGTAGGGAAGCATCACTAATGGGATTGTAAATCACAGCATTTTAATAAAGAATAAATTTTAAAAATAATATAGAACTTGTTTGGTAGAGTTGTTTGTTACTGGATACAAACAGGGTTCCTAAATTGTGGCCACAGTTCCTAAGAACTTTGTCTGCTGCCTTGGGCACTCAGGTCTCCTACTGGGTCTCCTCAGGGTATCAGCTGGCCGTGTCTAGACTAGAGCAAGGCTCCATGTTTGCCTGAGTCTGGCTAATGAGAATGACAGTAAGGTTCAGCCACCATGGTCTGAGGCACGTAATCAGCTCACTGGCCCTGCACAGAGCGGACAGTCATAAAGGGAAGACTATGGAGTTCCTTAGAAGCCTCTTTAATAAGACTCCTTATGGGTAACTTAAAATTTTGGACTCTGAGTCATTTTTAATACTGATGTTTTTCTTCCTGGGGAAAAATTTTAGTATTATAATCAAGTTTAAGAAAAACAGACAGAAAAAAATTTAGTAGGATGCTGAAAATACTATTTCTAGAACACATGTCTTGTAAATATGATTAGTGTTCCAATTAAATTTGTGGAAACTGTGTGCTATATAATTCTTGGAAAAAAGCATGTCCTCATTACTATGCATACGATTCTGCCCACAAGGAATCTACTTACATTTAATCCAGAGTGTTCTTATTTGACTAGAAGATCTTTCTATAATTTAAGCCTGCTGACATTTTGCAGGACTAGGGTTTCATGCTGGGAAATGTCAAATATATGTTGACTATGCTTCTCCATATCCCACATACAAAAGAGATTGTTTTATAATTGTTCATTTATTTCTGACATGCTTCACTCAGCATGATATTCTCTAGATCTATCTTGCAGCAAATTGCAATGATTTTTTACAGTCAAGTAGTATTCTATTGTATGTATTAAATAATACTGAAGCAATAATTTTGTATAGTTGTGTGCTATCTAATATGCATAGATTCATATAGCAACTGCTACTATAAAGACATGGAGCTACTGGGCCTGAGCGATAGTACAGCAGATACGGCACTTGCCTCACAAGCTGTGGACCCAGGTTCAATTGCTGGTACCACATATGATCTCCCAAGCCCCATGAGGAGAAATCCTGAGTGCAGAGTCATGAATAAACCCTGAGCATTGCTAGATATGATCCCAAACATGACATGGAACAAAGACATCCCACAAAACTCTTTATGCTGTGCCCACTTTAAAAACACTTTGGGCCATACCCAACTGTTCTTAGGGTTTTGTGCATCACTTCTGGAGTTGCTCTGGGATCATGTTGCAGTGCTAGAAACTGAATCTGGCTTGGCTGCAGGCAAACTAAGTGCCCTACCTACTGAACTAGATCTCTGACTCCTATAGTGCTCCACTCATAGTCTTTTATAGTAACTCCTTCTGAGACACTGATTTGTCATCTAGGTCTATGAATTTTATCATTGAAAAGAATTTTATAGAATGTAATATTATGATCTATAACATTTGAAAAAACTTTATTCAGCGAAGTACTTGACGTTAATCGATGCTCTTTTTGTGTCAATAAACCATGCCCTTTTATTAAACATAATATTCCATGGTATGGTTATACCTTGTTCTGTTTAGCTAGCTACTCATATGATTAAAAAGAACATTTTGGTTGTTTTCACTTTTTGTCTATTTCAGATGAAGAGATCTTATTATATGAAATTTCTCTTCATATAAGATATATGGGAATCTTTTTTTACACTAAATAGAAGCTGTTAGTTTTCGTTGATATGCTTCATTTACTTGAGCAAGTCCTCCCCAATTCCTTGTTTTCTGAGATTTTTAAACATTATGACTGTTTTTCTACAGAGTGTGATTTTAATTTAATTTCCATGAGTTGCAGAGTTGCAAAGTTGTTCTTTTTTTTTTTTATTGGTTTTGGTTTTGGCTTTGGAGCCACACCTGGCTACCCTCAGTGGTTACTCCTGGCTATGCGCTTAGAAATCACTCCTGGTTTAGGGGACTACATGGGACGCCAAACAATCGAACTGCCATCTGCTCCAAGCTAGTGTGGGGCAAGGCAGCCGACTTACCACTTGCATCACTGCTCCGGCCCACAAAGTTGTTCTTGATTGTGTTTCAGTCATACAATATATAGCACTCTTCACCAGTACAAATTTCTCATCACCAGTTTCTCTCCTGCAGTCTCCCCAATTTTTCTTCTCTCTCTCTCTCTCTCTCTCTCTCTCTCTCTCTCTCTCTCTCTCCCCCTCCCTTATTTTTCTTTTTAGATATGGTAGTTTGTAATATTGTTACTGGAGAAATATCGTGCATATTACTTTATCTCCTTTCAGCACAGTGCTTTTTAAATTTTTTATTGAGACCAATGTGTATTACAAGTCTTTCACAATTTATTTTGGTTACATAATGACAGTAAATTAGAGCCATTCCTACCACCAGTGTTGACCTCCCTCCACCACACTTGCCAGCATGCATTCCAAACCTCCACCTTAGCCCCGTAGACTGCTAGTATAACAGGTCCATTTTGTATATAGTTTGTTGTTTGTTGTGGTTTGTGTTTCTTGATTCTACTGTCTTGACATTGGTTTGAGTATTTAGGATTGACCATTTTTTATTTCCACTCAGTTCTCTGAGACTTCTTGGCCCCTAGATCCCATGCACTTTTTTCTTTTCTCAGTTTGTAACAAGACATAGAAATATGAGGCAGAACAAGACGATTCATATTCTATGGTTCTGTAAAAAATGGTGGGGGCCCCTATCTAGAAGCTATAAATATAAATAAAATTAAAAGAAGAAAGCAAAAGAAAAAGAAAAAAGGGAAAAAGTGAGAACAAATGTGGCAATTTTTCCTTCCTTCCTCCCTCCCTCCCTCCCTCCCTCCCTCCCTCCCTCCCTAC
>PVKC010014251.1:0-22360 GCA_004027635.1 Crocidura indochinensis
GCTGTATGTAAAAATCTTCTTTTTTCCTACCTTTTTCTCCAAAGAACTTAATTTTAAAAAGGCAGAAAGATAGAAAGTATATATTATTGAAGTATATATATTACTGTTGTATAAAAATAGCAGCAATTCTAGAAAAACATGAGGGAATTTTCTTTTTAATGATTTCTTTTTACTAAAAGTATATTCTTAAATTTTGATTTAAATATCAAAGGAAATTTTAAAAACTAAAAAATTAAATATATTTATGTTATTGTGAACAAAAGAAAATCTAATGAAACATTTACTTTTAGCTAGGGAGGTGGGCCAAAAGTAGAAATTTACATAAGCATTTTGCCTTACTCTTTCTTTCTCTTTGACATATATTTTTACATTATTTCCTTATGAAATAAGGACCACATTATTTTAAGTGCTTGCCATGTGAAAGAGTCTGTGAGAAGTTGGCAAGGGTTAGCATGCTGGAAACAGCAATGTAAGATGTTTTTTCATGCATCATGAGATTGCTGTTGGTTTTTTGCAGTTCCAAATCCAGAATTTTGATATCATCTGCAGCCCAGTGTGGACAAGTAGAGACAGATGCTGTGATATTCCCTCTAGGGTAAGTATAAAAATGGATTAAATCCTGTAATGGACCCCAAGAAATAAGCCTTTGTGATGCAGCTGGTGGGGAGAGGAAGTAGCACTCAGCAACTGCACCTTCAGGATAGAGGCCAGGGACATACTTTATGTAAGTGCTCATAAGCCTTCATAAGCTCAGGTCAGTGACCTCTCTCCTTCAAAACCCGGGAATACATACAAAACCCGAGACTACTTCGGAAAATTCCAACAGCAAGGTCCAAAAGAATCAGCTTGCTTAATAGACCCACTTATTCTGAGCCCTTTATAAGACCCAATTCTTTGCAGAACACTGATTGCTTGTAAGATAACAGGAATTTTCAGAACAATCTGTCTCAAATAGCCTCTTGGTGATTGACTTCCCCCTCAGAATACCTGGGCAATTTCCAATAGTTATAATAATTAAATGTTGATGAAGCCTCTTGGCCTCTTGAGCTTTTTGTGAACAATTAACTATACACATTCACAGGCTGTGCATTTTATACTCAAATATTTATCAGTACCTATACTAAGTAAAAAATTAACCTAAAGTAAGTTTATAGCAGTGAAAAGTGAATATTTCAGTGACTGACAAGAGGAGAGACTGAACAATTAGTATTTATAATATATTTTGGGGGCCACATCTGGTTATACTCAGGGGTTACTCCTGGCTCTGCAATCAGTAATCAGTAATCACATATGGGCAACCATATGGGATGCAAAGAATGGTACCTGGGAAAGCCATGTGCTCAGCAAGCACCCAACTTGATGTATTATCTGTCTGGATCTAATATTAGCAATATTGCAGCATGAAAAATTTGGAGAATAAAAAACAATCTATGTAAAGGGTAGATAGCCAGGTGGAAACTATCAACCAAAGTGATAGGATGTGATTTAAGCTGAGATCTGAATGAAATACTGGAGCAAACAATGGGGATAAAGAAGATAGAGACTTCTAGATAAAGGACAGGAAATGCAAAGTCCCTAAGGTACAATATGTCTTTCATATCTGAGTCAGTCATGGGGCTGGATCTGGAGAATGGTAAAATAGTGATTCAAGGGGTCCGGGAGATAGCATGGAGGTAAGGCATTTGCCTTTCATGCAAAAGGTCATCGGTTCGAATCCCGGTGCCCCAGATGATCCCCCGTGCCTGCCAGGAGCAATTTCTGAGCATGGATCCAGGAGTAACCCCTGAGCACTGCCGGGTGTGACCCAAAAACAAAAACAACAACAACAACAAAAAAGTAAAAATAGTGATTCAATAGTAATGTATACAGGTCTGTGGGCTCTGGATTAGAGAATATGTAAGTCTTTATAGGCCATGAAAAGGAATTTATATTAAATTCTGAAAAAGAGGGGGGGACCAAAATTCAAGATAGTCACTATTTCTCTAACAATTGATTTATTTACATGTGGCCCATGTGGTTTTTATTTATTTAATAGAGCTGTGATGAGTCTTAGGTATACAGTATTCCAATACCAATCCCATCACCAGTGCCAACTTTTCTCCACCATTTCTTAGTTTGTTTCTTTCCTCCCTCCCTAAGCACACCACCCCAATCTGTCACCTTGACTGGCACATTTCAAAGTTCATTAATTGCAGTTTTGTTTTCATGATTATGGTGTTTTTGAGTCTGTTCTGTATTTTGGATATATAATTATTCCACTGCTCCATCTCATTCTTGTTTTTATAAATATCTGTAATTTATGTTCGAAGTATAAAATAAAGATAAAAAGGGACAAAATGACATTTATAGGATTGTTTATAATAATTATTAGAAATGATCCCCTCCAGTTGAGAAACATATTCTTGTGTATATTAAAAAAGTGGGATGGGCCTAGAAAGTCATTGTTCCTTCAAAGTCATAAATAAATCTTCTTTCCAAAATTTTCAGAGAGATGAAGTAAAATGCCCTGCCCTACCAAATGCTTGTACATGCACACAGGATAGCGTTGGACCTCCAGGACCACCAGGGCCTGCGGTAAGGAAACTGAAATCATCCCTCCATTTTTGGGGTGGCTTGGGGAAAGTAAAAATCTTTGGAATGATCATTATTTTGCAAGTATTAAGTATATACTGTGTGTCTAGCCATCTGGAATAATCAAAAGGCATACTTTTTTGTAATTTATTTAAAAGTTAGGGTTGAATACATCAAGAAGTATATTATGAACAAATTTCTCTAGTCACACAGGAATAAATGATATGGTCTTGTTCAAACATTTTTTAAAAATATGAATTTAGGTTTGCTTTTATAATCACATAACTTTGAACTTTCCATACAGTTCCTGAAAGCTTATTGGTTGTAAGTTATGGAGTCATGGTTGAAAGGTTGGCCTTAGATAACTTGTTTAGAATCTAGACTTTAGGAGTCATATATATCAAGTAGTATCATGAAACGATATATGAAGGGAATAATTTACATATGTAATGATATCAGAAACTATATGTTATTCAGAATAACTTAAGAAGATTATGATCAGGTATTTTCATATATGTGAGGCAGACCAAGGAAAAGTAACACAAACTATGAAGATGTAGTGAAATAGCTCATTAACTCAAGATCAAATCTGTTGATTGAAGTACAAATACTTCAGAGATCCTCAGTATACCAAATGTTACTACCAAATATTTATACATGGTTTTTTGGTAACTTAACTACTTATAAACATAATGCGATGTCAATGGAATTCTAATAAATTTTTATTACTATTGACTGAATTGAGTTATACTTGTAGTCAGTATTATATTCTGGAAAGGATTTAGATGTTTTTGTAAAGTAGAAAATATTAATTATAGCTATGATAAATTTTATTGGATGCATCTATACTATTTATTTACTCTTTTATCTGTGACATCTGAATTTTCATTATTTGAGTACATATTTTGAGATATTTAAGATAATCTTTTTGTTTATTATTTTCTCTGAAGAATGCATAGACATAATTCCAAAACAGACTCATGATTTTTAAGTAATACTTCCTTTCCCATTAACCACAAATTTAAAATAACTTCAAAATTTGCTAATAAGGGAATTTGAAAATATTTAATGAAGCATTTAAACAGATATTTGAAAGGTTTTTATTTGGGTATCTGGATGATATTATATTTATATAACCATAGAACTATTCCCTGGGAATACACTGCTTCATTAAACAATTTTTATATATTAATTTCTTTTTTCTTTCCCATGTTCACATGTGTTTTTACTGTGTATTTTAGGGAGGACCAGGTGCTAAAGGTCCCAGAGGTGAAAGAGGCATCAATGGGGCAGTGGTAAGTATGGTTTAGAATGCACCTAAATTTTCACCTAATTGAAGTATGATTGTTTAGATTTACACTAACAGGGTATGTGACTTTAAGTAAGTTAGTGTGAAGCAATATGTCTTATTTTAGAAATCAAAGTGGTGGGCTAGACTACCCAAAGAGACACAAACTATGGTCTTACTGCTGTAGGAATTGCACAGAGGGAATTAGACAAACCTAAGGACTCTCCTGGAATATGGAGATGTATGAAGGTGGATCAGACCTTCTATCTGGGAGAAACTCATTGGGGGAGCTAGACCTCTGGAGAGACAGAGACAGAGAGGATTGGGAACAAGCTTTTAGTTTTCATTCACAAGCATCAGAGAAGACCTGAGTGACTGGCTGTGTAATGTTCCCTTAGGGGTTCAACGATATTTTCTATCGGTTCCACATTGAATTTCATAGACAACTTGAGTTTTGTAGTAGAATATTGCATTCTACTGAGATGATAAGCTGGTCCCATGATAAAAGGGTGAGATTGAAATGCCAACCAAAGTTCATATGATTTTTTTTCCAGCCAGACACCTAGCAAAGAAGGTATAGCATAAAATACTCAAGGGATATCTATTATTCCTTTGCTTAATTTACATAGCATTGGCCACAGAAATAAGTCAGAGTTTAAGATATGTAAGAATTAGTTTAAGATAAATCATGTCCAAGGAGATTTTAACTTTAAAATATAATGTTTTTAAGCATATTACTTGGCTGCACTCAGGGGTTACTCCTGGTTCTGCAATCAGAAATTGTTTCTGATAGGCTTGGAGGACCATATGGGATGCAGGGGGATTGAACCTGGGTCCGTTCCGTGTCGTCCACGTGCGAAGCAAATGCCCAATTGCTGTGCTATTGGTTTGATTCCAGTGTATTACAGTTTTTTTAAGAAAGAAAATATATTGTTTCTATTAAGTTCTTTTGTGAATTTTCCAATAGCTCTTTTAAATGGAAGAAAGGAATGGAGATAATAATATTTTTGTGGGTGTAGATTTCTAAAATGTTTACAATAATTATATGACTAGTATATCATGAAAATGTCTCTGAGTGGATGTTAGCATGGAAGAACAGGATGTAACTTTGTGGTCATTTTTCTCTGATGTACATAGGGCCCCCCTGGACCCCGTGGAGATACAGGTCCCCCAGGTCCTCAGGGTCCTCCAGGTCCCCAGGGACCCAATGGACTTTCTATTCCTGGAGAACAGGTAAGCACAAAAACTTTCTGTACTGAGCATGGTGATCAAGTACAACATTTTTTAGATTTTTTTTAGTTAATTCAGCATTGTTTCTGTAACAAGTATCTTCAAGCTATAAAGTTCAAAATTACATCTAAAAATTAGATAGCATGGAGGTAAGGCATTTGCCTTTCATGCAAAAGGTCATCGGTTCGAATCCCGGTGCCCCATATGGTCCCCCGTGCCTGCCAGGAGCAATTTCTGAGCATGGAGCCAGGAGTAACCCCTGAGCACTGCCGGGTGTGACTCAAAAAGAACAAAAAAAAATTAAGATCAATATGTTAATAAGATAACCTTTTCTACTTTAGATCTTATTTATTCTATCTAAATGCCTTAAATGCAATTTAAAAAGTAGACATTCCATAATTATATAAAATGACTGTAGTATAAGTGGAACTTTTAATATTGCTTCTATTTTAAATGTGAGCATCAATGGAAATAGATTTATTCATATTTCAAAAATATGCTTACATTGGATTTATGAAGTGACAGAAATTTCACAATGACTTGTGTCTTCCCCCCTGCACTTAATCTCTGTAAAATGCCTGAGCCTGCTTTCCCTTGCTTACTCTAGGGTCGGCAAGGAATGAAAGGTGATGCTGGAGAGCCAGGACTTCCAGGCCGAACAGTGAGTTGTTTCTGAACTTGACTTCAAGTCATCAAGTGGTGCTTGAGAAATTGCCTTTGTAGTACTTCAAAAGACAATATGGGGGGGGGGACACAAAGATATAGTACAGTGGGTAGAGCACCTGTTTTGCAGCCAGTCCAACCTGGTTCTATCTCTGGCATCCCATATGGTTCTCCAACAACTACTAGGAGTGCACAGCTAGGAAAAACTCCTGAGTATCTCCAGGTGTGGCTCCAAAGTAAATAAATGAATAAAACAAAAAGGTGATTCAAAATTAAGCAGCAAAGCTGAAGGTTGGTTATTACATTAGTTTTGTTTTCTTTTCTTGTCTTCGTTTTCAGTTTTGTGCTGTTCAAATATTTGCTCCTTGACTGGACTTTACTGTTTAGCTGGCACCATACTTTATTCAGGTGTTCCTTTTCAGAATTTTCTCAATCTAAATATCATGAGTTTGGAGAACAAGTATCTTTTCCCACACAGGAAATATACTGAAGTGTTTCACCTTTTATTATTTCCCTTTGTTTAGGGAACCCCAGGATTACCAGGTCCACCAGGACCAACGGGACCTCCAGGAGATAGAGTAAGTTTTCTTGGGAAGATTATAATGATGTTAGAAATTGTATGACATTGTTGCATATTAATGATGAAGACCCCACAATTCTGTTTGCATGGCTAGAAAGACAGGATGTGTGTATCTTGTGGAAGTTTGAAAAACTGTTAGTGAACAGCCTCCAAACAAATCACTCTCAAGGTCTATCTATAAAAACAAAATGGTGAGCTTTTAGGACAGTCTTTAAAATTAAAATGTTGGGGAACAGTTTAAAAAACATTTTAAGAAGAAATAAATTTTAGCCGCTCAGGAAGAAATTCAAGAATCCTAATGTTTTTTGAATATTCACATTGAACTTTTTGTATGATTACATGAAGCTTGTATTTAACCTAGAGAGTAATCTTTACTTTATGGCACTTAGGAACCCAGTTTCTTCTCTATACCATCAGGATTTAAATACTGCTAGGATTTGATGGTTAAATAGACGTAACAACAGACTCAATAACATGCTTTCCACTAAATAGGCCATCACTGAATTCTCTAAGAAACAAGGAGTTTGGCTGGAGTGTGCTTTCATTTCAACTCTAGTCTTTCCATCCAGTTTTACTGGAGGGTTAGGTCACCCAGTTCTCCCAAGTTGAAGGCAAGAACATTTTTTTTTCAGGAATTCGTTTCCTTCTTTCTTTTATGACTCTGTAAACCTAACTTCTGCTTAGTTTGCTTCATTCACAAGTATCACATAAAACTGATGGGATATAAACAGTTTTGTAAAGTTTAATAGTATTTGGGTACAGGATTTAAAATGAAAATACTAAAGGTACTTACACTCCTTGGTGGAGAAGAAAATAAACCTTAGAAGTAGTAAAGGGACTACAGTGAGGTTACCCGGCCTTGTTATTAAGATTTATTTGGTAAGAATTGGCAGAATTCATTGAGAATAGGTGATTTTCAAGTTGAGATATTTTTGAGTATTGTTAGAAGGTCACCAAAGAACCATTTAAACAGGTACTTGTGTATTTGTGGAAAAAAAAGAAAAAAACCTGAAATTTATCTCCTTGTGTCTATTGGTGCTTAAATGAACCCAGAAAAGGTATATATTATATATGACTAACATAATGCATTAAACATAATAGAATAATACTGTCCTTAAGAACCTGGTAGAATGGCCCGGGAGATAGCATGGAGGTAAGGCGTTTGCCTTTCATGCAAAAGGTCATCAGTTCGAATCCCGGTGCCCCATATGGTCCCCCGTGCCTGCCAGGAGCAATTTCTGAGCATGGAGCCAGGAGTAACCCCTGAGCACTGCCGGGTGTGACCCAAAAACCAAAAAAAAATAAAAAAAAGAACCTGGTAGAATGTAGAGATCATTATATTACATGAGAAAAGCCAGAAACAAAAGACAAAAAATTAGTAAGGTCAGTATGTAAGGACTCTAAATATGGTAAAAACATAGTGATTCCCAGAGAGTGTAAGCATTTTTAAAAATTAAAATGATGAAATGGGTGAGGGAGGAGGGAGATGGGAGGCATTGGTAGTGGGAAGGTTGCACTGGTGAAAGGGGGGTGTTATTTTATTATAACTAAAACCCAACTACAAACATGTTTGTACTCATGGTGCTTAAATAAAGGTATTATTAAAACTAAATGATTTAATGAAAATGATGTCCTGTCAGTATAAGATTTAGATAGGAGAAATTACAGTTCAAACTATAAATAAGATTCAGAACATTTTTGTTTCTGAATTATTCTCACAAGTAATGAATATATTATAGCAAATTAATTTGGCATCTTTTGTTGGCTAATAGGCATAGATCTTTGAAACAGTGAAATCTTTTAACTTGGGAGGAAAAGTTGGGGTGGTTGAGGAATATTTTTAGCTATAAGTTTTAAGAATAAACTTATAATTTCAACTAATAATTTTTTTCAACTAATAATTTTTAAGGATAAACTTTATTCTATTGTAAAATCAGTGGAAGCATGGAGACTGAATGCTGGCAGTGATCCAAATGATCTTGAGTCTTGCTAGGGTCTAAAAATATGGATGAAATTATTCTTATTCTCTACAGAAAATGAGACAAAAATCTCCTTTGACAGAGGAATGCAAAAAGCATAAAAAATGACCTGATTCAGAAATCCCCAGATGGATTCAGAGCTCTGGTGTGGGGGAATGAATATTAACTGGGTAGCAGGATGACTCATTTCAAGCAGGGTCACTTGGCTCTATGTAGAGCAGGGAAATAACCACAACTCAGAATCTTGGCATCAAAAGGGGGTTGGCACTTTTCAAATGTGCTTTGCTTTGAGGATGAATCTCTCTGGGTCAACTGGGCACCCATGCTGATTTGTCTTTTCTATGATAGCTCTCCTTCCTGAAATTTCTAGATAGACCACTAAAAAATTAACTGCTTATTATGAGGATTAAAAAGTTCCTCTCTTTGCTTTTGTTTTGTTTTGTTTTGAGGAAGTGGGTGATGGTGGGAAAAACAAGGAGATCAGGAGAAAACATATCAGTAGTCCTGACCTCTTGTCTGGTCCTTTTTTAGAGGAAAGGAAAGGGATCATGTTCAGGTGGTTGGCCTTTCCATATTTTAAGATACAACCTGCTTTTCTTTTCTTTTTTATTTATTTATTTATTTATTTATTTATTTATTTATTTTTTTGGTTTTTTGGGCCACACCCGGTGACGCTCAGGGGTTACTCCTGGCTATTCGCTCAGAAGTCACTCCTGGCAGGCATGGGGAACCATATGGGGTCCGTCCTAGGTTAGCACAGGTAAGGCAGGCACCTTACTTCCAGCGCCACCGTCTGGCCCCACAACCTGCTTTTCTTAACCCACTTTGATTCTTCTGAGGCAGGCTTGTGGACACTGATTTTCCAGTAAAAGGTAAGTATTCATCTAGTCTGTACATTTTTGTAAAAGCTAGTATCTTCATGATATATATTCTTTCTTCAGTAAGATAGTCTGACTTTTAAGATGGTTTTATTTAAAACTAAATAAATTAATAATATAGAATTAATACATAACTTAAGAAACATAATTAAGTTGGAGGATATGATTTTGGATCTTTGTCTTTATTTAAAGGATGGCCTAAAAGCAATAAACTCGGGTAGAACCTTCACCATCACACTGAGCAATCAGCATAATATCTTTTATTTTCACTTTGCCACTAATTTGTAACTAATTTTGTTTTTATAATAGGGCTTTATTGGAAAAGATGGTGCAATGGGGCCACGGGGTCCACCTGGGCCACCGGTAAGAATTTTCATTTTAGTTCCATATCCCCTGCCCCTATTTGCTAGAGGATAGTTATGTAGCCCCAGTCTTTGGGATACATTCCATCTATGCTGTGAGGTAAACTACTGAGGAACAATTTGACTTTCCAAGACAAAATGGACTGAAAAAAAAAAACAGATTTTATTTAGAGCAATCAAGCTATTTTAACTTCATTTAATTGTTAAATTTAAAGCATAAAAAATCTCAGTAAAATCTGGCTATCTTTCTATTCCTGCACTAAGTGGTGGAACTTTATGGCTTTATTGACCAATTCCTATTCTACATTTTTACAAATGTATGACTTATGCAATTTGAATTCAAAGGCATTTATTACTTGGAAAGCTTTTAGACAGGACACACTTTCTTTGCTTGCTTTAGATAGGATTCTGCTTTCTTTCATCTTAATGTTTATTTTCTTGAGTTTGTGTGTTGTAGGGAACCCCAGGATCTCCAGGAATTACTGGAGCAAGTGGGAAGCCAGGAAAACCAGGAGACCATGGCAGACCAGTAAGTTGGGCAGCTTGCATGTCTGAAGCATTTCTCTAAGGCTAGAAATAATGAGGAGACAGTAAAGATCTGGCTTATTTATGTTATTTCTACTGTAATATGCTTGAAGCATTTTGTTAAAACTCTGCTAACCTTATGAATTTGGTAAAAGTAAACATTCTGGTTAAAGTTCTAAAGTCTTTTTCTTTCTGAGTTATAGTATTCTGGATGAAAATTGTGGTTATAAGGTATCTTTAAGAAGAGAATGGGAACATGCTCCAAGACATGTATTTTGTACTATATAAGCATTTGAAGCTCAGTCAGCAGAATATTTCTTTTTATTTAGGAGTGGTATGTTGCTTAATATATAAAATGACATGATTAATGAAGAATGGTGCCTTCATTCACAGTTTACAGATGTTAAAACTTTCACAGTAGCAGTCAGCCATTCCACTTAGGCTTTTTTCTTTCTCTGAATATAGTAGAATATTCTAGTATACTAGAATTATAATGTCAGAATTAAAATTTTGTATTTGTTTATGAATAGTTGAGATGAAATTAAGGCGATCTATATTTTCAAATGTGTGTCTTCAAAACTTTAATTCCCCAATTACACAAAACTATCTATAATGCCAATTGTACACTGCTGTCTTGTTTATAAACTCTTTCTTATATACAAAGTGTGAAACTATATGAAGTTTTATTTAGCATTAAGCACTTTTGTCTGAAAAACTGAAATGTAGATATTTAAAGATAATTAAGTTCAACAAAGTAGTGACATAATCTGTAAAAGCTATTTTCTGAATAAAATTTCTCTTTATATTTATTATTTAAATTATATGCACACTTATGTAAGCATAAGCAAATGCTTATATATGTACATTTATATAAGCATAAGCAAATGCTTTACCCATTACTCTGGCCTAGGATTAATCAATTCTTTATGTGGCATGGTCTGCCTGCTATTTACATAAGATAAAGCAAGTCACGTGAAGATAATAGGACTAAAGATTATTTTATATGTATCTTAGCACATCATTTTTTTTTCTAGTAGGAAATAAGTATGTGTAAGATGATACCCAGATATTAACCCAAAACAAAGGCATATCCCCATTTTCCTCTTTCTGATAAGGCTTCTTTTATATGTAAAGCCACCTGGATACTCTACCCTGCCCGACCCTGGTGGACTTCCTTATGGGATAATAAAGAAAAGTCAGTTTTGGCTTGGCAGTCTTGGAGACAACGCAGTGAGGGAGAAAACACTAACCCTGTGATTCTCTTGACTAGCTAGCTACTTGGAAGGCTGAAGCTGGAGAATTGCTTAAGTTCAGGAGTTCTAGGCTGTAGTGGGCTGTGCCGTTTGGGCATCCAAATTAAGTTTGGCATCAATATGGTGACCCCTCTTAGAAGTGGGGAGGTGTGAACACCTAAGGTGGTGTGAACCAGCAAATACTTAGATAATTGATGGCTGCAGCTAGGTAATGGAAAGAAACTTATTTTATTTTATTATTATTTTAAAATAATTTTGATTGTGACCAAAGTTACTAATTACTAATCTTTCAGTAACAGTAATATTTAAGGTACACAGTGACAATAAATCAGGGCCATTCCCACCACTAGTGTTGTTTTCCCTTCACCCCTATTTCCAGCATGCATCCTATATCTCCCACTTTTGCCCCCCCCCCCCATCTGCTAGTGTAACTGCTCTCCTCTGTGTATAGCTTATTGTAGATTGGGTATCAATTCTGTTGTCATTGACTTTGGCTTTGGTATTTGAGCCTGATCATTTTTTTATTTCCACTCAATGTTCATATGACTGTTAGGTCCTTGTACCCTCCCTTATTTTTCCCTCTCACTTCATGAGGCAGAACAAGATGATTCATGTTATGTAGTTTTTTAAAACTAGGAGGGTTCCTTCTAGAGGTTATAAATATCAATTTAAACACAAAAGGGGAAAAAGAAAAAAAACAAAAACAAAAAAATCAGCATCTACAAAACAAAAGAAAAAGCACTCAGCTACTAAAAACAAACACCATCATATAATAATCATGAGGATGAGAGAAAATAAAAAACTGAGAAAATGAGAAAAAATAGAAAAGAGAAGATAAATAAAAATAAAGTAAGAAGAAAAAGAAAAAAAGAAGGAAAAACCAAAAAATGAAGGCTGATTTGGCAAGGTTTTGTGCTTCTTTTTTTTGCATAGGCAGAGTAAGTATTGGGGAAATTAGTAAGGAAATTTCCGTGGCCTAAGATATACAGGGTTTCTCTGCCCTTGAAGCATACTTCCATGGGAACAACTACAGGCTCCATACACGCTCACTTTCACACCCAAGGTCTCTTTATGATGCCAGGAAACTTTCTGCTCAGTTGTGGATGATAACATCAGACCTCTGTAGCGAGAGATATTGGTATTTGCATAGCTCATTGGACAAAGGCTAGGATAGAGTCTTTCTTTATGGTTCTAGAAGTTCTTTCCCATCACTGTTGTTGTAGTCAGATTTCTGTAATTAGTTGTCTTGGTTTTTGCTCAGATCCTAGGACAAAGCCTAGAATAGAGTCTTTCAGTATGGTTCCAGAAGTTCTGCTCAGTTGCATTTGCCAAACACAGACCTCTGGAATTAGAGATCTTGTTTTTTATACTAATCCTTCGCCAAGGCCTAGGCTAGGATCTTTCTTATTTGTCCCAGGATAGGTTCTGACAAGTCATGTTTGTCAAAGTCAGTCTTCTGTAGTGAGTGATCTTGGTTTTTGCACAGAGCAAATGATGACATGTCTTCTGATTTCATCATACCGTTAGGTGATAAGATATGGCAACCGTCTCTTAGGTTAAGTTGTTGCCTTTCCCTCATGTCAGGATGTCAGATCAAAATTGTTACAAGTTGGTGTCAGAGCAGTATTAGGACTTGGAAAGAAACTTCTACTTCCATTTCTTGATATGTGATCTTTAGATATAAGCAATAACATAGTTTTTACAAATTATACATAATAGTACAATCTTAGAGTTGAAGTAAATTAAAATGTTGTCAGCAATGTCAGTGACAATATATTAAGTAAAATTCTCTCCAATTTTAGAAAACTCCAAACTAAAAATTAATATTGCCTCCACAAAGGCTTAGTTTAGGCAAAGGAGAGCTAAATTTCCCCCAACTCTATTTTATTTTTAATTGCTAAAAACACAACAGGTGGCTGATCAGGGAGCTTGATATCAAAGTCACTGTTAATATCTAACATTATCTATTGTAACCAGTTTATAGCATATTGCTAACTTAAGAAAAATTTATGATATATTACAGTATTTGTTTCTAGGAATTACTTGAAAGATATTTTTATTCATCTACTCAGTGTTTTAGTACTTTGCTTAGTGCTAGCCAGTATATAAATAAACATTACAAAGTCCTTGTTCTGATGAGGAGATTCAACTGGGAGATAAAAGTAAAAAATCTAAGTGAGTAATAGTTTCTGTACTTAAGAATCAATTGAGGGAGCAGACATTTGAAGATCAGTGGGAAGAAAATTCCAGACATTGGAAATAAGATTGAACTAAAACCCCAAATGAGAAATGAGTTTGGAACATAAAATGGATAAGAAATACCTACTACTCAATTTGAGGAAAGTTAAGGGAGAAGAATGGTAATACAAGTTTACAAAGTGTAGTGGAGACAATTATGTGAGTCATGTAGCCAAGGAGTAGGTATTCTTATTTTTTTTATAAGTGTTATATCAATTTACAGAGCTTAAAAGGTGAGATATTCTATTTTTCTATAAAAATATCACTCTGGAAAGTCAAAATGGGTACCAGAAAGACCAATTAATAGACTATTAGAATAGTTCAGTCAAAATTTTAAGAGATTATAAAATATGTTTAATTTTTGACACTGTCTTTATATAAGATTTACCACTGGCTTGGGTTTCCTTCTTCCATAGCAGTTGGTAGCCTAGAAACTCATTACTAAAAGACAAAACTTCTAGTACCATGAAAAATATTTTCCAAGATCCTCTCATGATTAGTGAGAGGTCTGTATGTGTAGGATTATTCTGTGGCTGTGTTGGGATGTGAAACCATCATTTATATTATTTAATAAGGGAAATACCTCATTCCTTTTATAACTAATGCTCTAGTAGTCAGTGGAAGATGATGGAGTTACAGATTGAAATCGAAAACTGGCAAAGGGTTCATTGTTTCTTGCTGGAATTTAACCAGGATTAAGTTTAGAGACAATTAAAATAACAAACTGAATTAATTTTCCATCACAATATAAGGGAAAATATAAAGGAAACAATGCAAATTTCATATATACATGCATTTCAGTTTAGATCAGTTTTATATTGTGGAAAGCATCATGCAGTATGTGTAGAACATAATTTAGGTTTGTGGGAGAGATTACTATTTATGATCAAGCAAATTGTGGACAGCATAGATACAAATGTGGTGTGTAGATTCACTAATTCCCTAATGCTTATGTTGTATGTTTTTAATGTCACAAATTTTTATATTTCAGGGTCCATCTGGATTAAAGGGAGAAAAAGGAGATAGAGTATGTACTTCTTAAAATTTTATTTATTTGTGTGCAAAGCCAAGTACGAAGTGATAGAAAATATGCTAATGATTCTTATTTATTTAATTAACAAGGGAGATATTGCATCCCAGAACATGATGCGAGCAGTTGCGCGACAAGTTTGTGAACAGCTGATAAGTGGTAATTTTTTTCTCTTTTAAAATGTGTAAACTTAAAAAACTAATTGTAGGAAAATGCAAAGTCTGAGTCATAACGTTTTTAATACACATGTTTTTTTTTACACCTCCGTTCCCATCCTACCTCCCATATCTACCTCTCTCAGCCCCAGGCCTGCAAGAGTACATGGTCTCCTCTGTGCCTAACTTACTACCCAGTGGTCTTACATCTGTGTGGTCTTGATAGATCCCTTATTTCCTCCTGTAATTGGTGGTCAGGAGTAGATAGATCAAGTTACATGGTTTTGTTTGAAGAAGGGAAAAGTAATACACTGGAGTAAAAATCAAATACACCAAAAACGGGCGGGTTCCTTCTAGAGGCTCTCATCCTCGGTTTGAGAGATGAAGGGCAAAATGGTGAATCACTCCAGCAGTCCAAAAAGGAGTGTCACGTGAAATAATATATCCAGTGAGCATTCCAGCAATAAAGGTAAGCACCACATAGAAGCCATGATCTTGAGATAAAAACATGGCAGAGCAAGTAAAGAAAGAAGAGAAAGGAAGAATATACATAAATATATATATTATAGATAAACGGAGACAAAAACTTTAGTAACCACTCCAAAACAAAGAAATCAACAAAAGCTAGATAGATAAATAAAAAATTAAAGTAAAATAAAATAAATTAAAAAAAAAAGAAAAGAAAAAAGGGAGAAAAATTATTTTGTGCCTCTTTTTTTTTTTCCCTCCTGCACAGGCACAGTAAATATTGGGGTCAATCAAAGAGGAATTCCCTTGGCCTAAGAGAGACAGGTTTTCTCTACCCTTAGAGTATATTGTCATGGGATTAGCTATAGACTCAGTACAGGCTCATTTATTCTTCTCTTGGTGTTTTCGTGGTGTTTGGAAGACTTTTGCTCCCTCCTGGGTGATAAAATCAGACCCCCGTATCTAAAGATCTTGGTATCTATACCAGTCAAGGTGTGGAACTTGTTAATACACATGTTTTTATTTCGTTTTCGATTAAATCTTATTTTCATGCATTTAAAGTTTTGTATTTGATTAATTAAATCTGGTGATTTTTAAATGATTGTCATTAAGATTAAATAATACAAGGTAAAATTAGCCTACATCCTTATATTTGATACTAAGTCACTATATATATTCTTTTTTTGATTGCTTGTTTGTGGGCCACATCAGGTAGTACTCAGGGTTACTCCTGGATTTGCACTTAGAAATTACTTCTGGCAGACTCTGGGGACCTTTTGAGATGCCTGGGGACAAATCTGGGTTGGTTGTGTGCAAGGCAAATGCCCTACTCACTGTGCTATCCTTCAGGCCCACTAAGTTACCATTTTATGTTTCCATTTTATGGAAACAATTGTTCTTCAGAGTGGGGATCGCTTTGTTTCGATGACTGATGTATTTATTTTATTTTCACGATTCTAATTTTAGTGTTTTCTGGAAGGGAATAAAAGAGCAGTTCTATCCTCTTGTTCCCGGATAGGTTTTCTTTTTAACAAGTCTTATTTTCTATCTCTGTAGGTCAGATGAATAGATTCAATCAGATGCTGAATCAGATTCCAAATGATTACCACTCCAGTCGCAACCAGCCGGGGCCACCAGGACCTCCAGGGCCTCCGGGCAGCTCTGGAGCCAGAGGAGAACCAGGGCCTGGAGGCAGACCAGGCTTCCCAGGGTCCCCAGGAATGCAGGGTCCCCCTGGTGAAAGAGGTAGGAATTTGCAACATAGGGGAAATCTCAAGGCTGAAAAATATGTAAGATTGAACTTGACAAACAACTTTAACTAGCCTTACATGGACTGTCCCTTCAGAGTTAGATGTCCATGAACCTGTCTTTCTCACTCAATAGCTGTGGGCCATACGGAAGTCATCCTTTCAAAATTCGGTAACGTTGCAAAATATATCAGCAGAGAGTACTATTTTCTGATTGTTGTTGCTCATGGGAGAAACTGCATCAGCAAAACTAATATCAGGCTCTAAAGTCATATGCATTGTGACTGGGGAAACACTGGCAGCAACAGAATATAAGCAGCCCTACAGTTTTCGATCCAAAATTTTTTTTGGTTCCTTTTTTCAGGACCTGACACCAGTCTTCTGTATTTTGTTTGGCTTTAATTTCATGGTAGATAAGTGTAATTGGTGAAAAGAAGAAAAATAAATAAAAAGAAAAGAAGAAAAATAGGATCATCTGATTTCAGATGTTTTAGAACTCTGGGTACTTGCTCTTATCAAATTAGTAGTTAGTATTTTGGAGAAAAATATTTCTATAATTCTGGTACGTTGGAGGCTAAGCTATTAGGGCTACCAAAGATAAGATACCTTTAAGATTTTTTCAACAAATTGAAACTATTTTTTCAAGACTTCTGTTCTCAATTATTGTTTCTAAAAAAAATTAAACATGTTTATTTTCTTCAAATAATTTTGCCCTGTCTTGTAGCCAGATTTGTATTTTGGCCATGAATCTGGAAATACACAAATGTCTAGAAAGAATTTGGCTGACATAGTGAACTTCTGTGAAATATTAAGTTCTTTTTTCACTAGAAGTGAATAGCTTGAAAAAATATTAATATAAAAAGTATTTGCTTCCAGATAATTTTTCCATTTCTGTTTTATTTTTTGTTGTTGTTTTTCTGTATATCATTAGGTTTGCCAGGAGAGAAAGGTGAGAGGGGAAGTGGATCATCAGGTCCCAGAGGACCACCTGGACCCCCAGGTACGTCAGCTAGAACATCAAATAAGTAAAGAGACTTACAATTTGTTGATTTAGTTTCAGGCATGCCTACCATCATGGAATATGTTTTAGTAAGAAGTTCAACTTGTATAACCTCTTCATTTCTATGTTCTCTTTGTCCAGAGAATCTTTGTGTTCTATTAAAGATTTGTGATATGAGGGTTTGTTTTCATGACAAAAAGAGCTTGCTATTTCCCTTTATATGGAGCCCTGTTTTTCTAGGCTTCATAACCTTTAATGGTGTCGTTTTTCTATTTCTTATATTCTTCAAAACTAGAGTTAGTAGACTGAGGAGATGTATTCTCACTAAAAGGCCTGTCATGTTGTTGGCTTTTATTTAGCTTCTTTATTGATACCTTTAGAAATAAATATTAGTTAAAGAGTTATTTTATTCATTTAGTTTACTAGCTAAAATAATAATTTTCTTTGTTACAAGGTACATGTTACTCATTCTAGGGGATAAAACATTACATTATGACAAATTAAGTACATATATTATTAAAATAAAACAAAAGTCATTGATTTATATAGTTTGAATATGTGAGCAGACCCTCCTATGTTTGCAGTCTACTGTGACTGAATATAGGTATTTTCTCAGATTCATTTATTTTTTCTAAAAAGGCATTTAATAAGAGAATGCATTGGTATTTCTAGTTTAGTTCTACTTTTACTAAGGAAACATTAATTTTTGAAGAAAATTAGGGGTTGGGACTATAACTTGGGTAGTGTACATGCTTTCTATGTGTGGGATTGCTCTTTAATAGCACACACACAGCACGCGTGCGCACACATACACACAAGCCATTAGAGTTGTTGGTTTTCTAGCATTAACTCTTAATGACCCACACTGGTAAGAAAGTTCTGTTACACTTTGGTTCTTATTAGTGATTGCTTAAATAAATATTTTCTTAACATACATTAATCATCTAGTCTCAAGGCACTGGGAATGCTAAAGAATTGTTGACTATTATCTGTCTTTGGAAATGTATTTAACAAGAGGGGAAATGCATTTGTTTTAATCATCAACTAGGTCCCCAAGGAGAATCCAGAACGGGACCACCAGGTTCCACAGGTTCAAGAGGTCCTCCTGGCCCTCCTGGTCGCCCTGGAAATTTGGGTATTCGTGGCCCCCCAGGTCCTCCAGGATACTGTGACTCATCCCAATGTGCCAGCATCCCATACAATGGGCAAGGGTATCCAGGTATGTCATGGCTATTCTAGGAATTCCAACTCACCAGAATTAAAGTAGCTTTATGAAATTTAGTTCCCTAGGATTGAAGGAAGATTCAAATAAGTCTTTCATTATCAGCATTTTTAGTGTGTGCTTTATGGAGTGATATTTTAAAGTTTATTGTAGTTCTCTTTCAAGACATAGAATATCACTTTATCTTTAGGAGTTAAATAGAGTTTCTCTTCCCTCTTATATTACTATTCCTACTAAATGACATTATAACATGATAAACCTCTCATTTATTTTGGGAGTTCAAACACTGTTATCAATTTTTTGAAAAGAAATATTGGACATAGGAATTTTGTTGAGTACGATTATAGAATGCCAGTATTATATATAATTATTTTTTGTTTGTTTGTTTGAGGAATCTAATTTTTAGGTAAAGCTACTTGATAACATGGTACAGACAACTGGAAATAGCTTACACTGTCCATGAATTAATATTTTCATGAAAATATTAATATGGGACTGAATTATTTTTTAAATTTGTCATAATATTTTGATGTTGAGTATTATTAAGGGCAAACATTTCTTAAGATTGATTTTTGGGAATGCAAGGAAAGAAGAGAAAAGTTGATATGAAAAGTTATGCTGTGGTCAACATTATCTTTACATCAGTGCACCCTCAAGCATCTTGCAATTTTCGAAAAATGATACTGCTGTTTGATATGGTTGGCTACTGGCAAAAAGTGCATGAGTAGTTGAATACCTCAATATCTATATATCTATATATTTATGTACATAGTTAAGTCTGACAAAAGCTAATTATGAATCTTAATTGTAAATTTTCCATTCACAAAATTATTCTTAATTTTTTATAAATTACATTTAAATAAACTCTGCATATTAGTACTTATGTTAACTAGAAATATATGGATATATACATATATACTTTAACCATTACATACTTAGATGAATGTTTATATATATATTTGCATAGTAATTCAACTTTTAAAAACTATCATCTTTGACCTGTTTCAGGTTCCGGCTAACACATTTTCTAAGTCTCCAGTGCTGCTTACAGTTTGAATACATGAAAATCCTGTTTCTGAGATGTTTGCGCACGTGCTTATTAGGATATGAGTCTGTATGGAAATCTCACCACAGATATGGTTAATGAACCGTGTCAACATCATAAAGGAGGGGGCAGATTTTTGATACTAACTTGAATGAAACAAAAGCAGGGGTATTAATATATAAGCCTGATGCATTTCAGTAATAATGTAGTAAAATATTATTAAAAAGTATTGTTCCAACACCCAGCCATGAGGCACATTGGTTGTGAAAGAGGAACATAATCAAATTACTAACCAATGGAGATCATGCCATTTTAAAACCAGTGAAAGAAAAATGTCTATGTAAATAATGAACTAATTACGGCTTGTAAATGATTTCTATGTGACATTGTCCACTAAAATAACTTAACAACTCTCCAATAGCTTTTGCATCTAAGCCTGCTGCTTGCTCTATGCCGGAATAACACTGAATGGAATCTCCTCATATCTTGCTTGTAAGCAACAAGTCTCATTGTCTGAGTCAGGGCACGTGTCTCTTTTACTTTTTTACTTTTCTTTTTTTCTTTTTCTTTTTTTTTTGTATGTGTTCACTTATTTGGGTTTTGTCATTGCAATTTTCAAACCAAAGTTTTATCATCCCTTTTCCTTTTTCCTGTTGCCTTGATCCCACCAGCTGTGACTCGGTGTATGGGAGATGGCCACAGAAAATGTCATGTACTGTATACTGATTGGCTGGTGACAGTTGCTTTTCTCTGCCAGAGTTCAGTTCCCCTCACTTCCTCATCTTTCTGAAGGGTAATTTACCTTGAGGAATGTAAAGTCATGAAAGAATACTATTATTCATTTGGGGGAATTTGCCAAAGTCCTACCTAGGTTCTGTGTTTACAGTGCTTTGGCCAGCCTCTGACTTCCCAGGATTTGTGCAATGATTGTATTACTGTTGGATCTTTTAAAGATTTTTAAATTTTTCTAAAAAGTGCTATTTCAATCTTCGACTCTCACCAAATTGTGCAAATGGAAGTAGTCAGAACATTGTAACTTTATTTATGATGGTGAGTTTACAATTGATGGCCATCACCTGGGGTGATGATATAGGTTTGCTGTGTATGTGTGTGTGTGTGTGTGTGTGTGTGTGTGTGTGTGTCTGTGTGTGTGCCTTGTCAATCATGCCATAACTGTAATGTTGAATCGGACAGAATCTTACGTGCCCGAGGGCGGGGCCTACCTGCCTGAGCGCGAGCCCTTCATCGTGCCTGTGGAGCCCGAGCAGCCGGCCGAAGAGTATGAGGACTATGGCGCGGACGAGCCTGCAGAACAGCACTATCCACTTGGGCGCTAGAGGAGCTTCCTGTCCAACGGCCCTAGGCAGTGAACTTGATACCCAGCTCGATACTGCCAGGCTAAAGGGAGGTGTGGGGTGACTTTCACTTACAGGACAGATTGAGCAGTGTACGTTATATCTACGAATTTTCTTCCGGCGATGCCTCATCCAAGAGCACCCGCTCTAACTGTAGAAAACCTTGTTTTTTACAGGAAGCCTAGCTCATAGCACAGTGTGTAGACATCTTTGTCCTTGAAATGCTTGCAAAAACACTTATTCACAAAAGCTGCAGGGAGAGAACGTGCCTTGTGCTTTGTGTGCTAGTTAGTTAGTACAGTGAGCATCTTCAGTGAAACTCTTCTATTAAGCAATACGTTCTGGAACCCAGAACAACTGTTTATTTCCAGAGGGCATATGATCTTTTCCAATACCTATTTGCAATTCAATTACACTACGTTTCAAGTCATTCCTCTCCAGAAACTGAAAAGCAGGGACAACTCAACTCCATTGCAATTATTTATCCTCCTCTTCCACCTTCTGTTATACATTAGGGCATAGAATGCTCTTTTCCATCTCCTTTAACAATCACAAACCTTAAGCCATGTAGCTGAAATTATTGTATCAGCTGGATACGGTTCCATATTGCCTTAAACCTCCTCGTTTTAGACACACTAACATTTATGCCAATTTGCAGATTATTCTGCAGAGATGGAATTGCATGTTTGTGTTGTATATTTAGTATGAAATTTTTTTCAGAACATAATGTTTCTTAGTTATCAAAAGCAGTTGGAAAATGTTTGCAAGACTATGAACATAGAATTGCTGCTTTTATAGTTTAACTGCAGATTGTGAATTTCACTGCCTTATATTATTTATTTCTGAAACAAAAGAGGCATTTTTCAATAAAACTACTGAAAATTTGACTTGGTATGTTTTCCTTTGAATTGCCATTTGGATTCTTCAGTTGGTTGTTACAACAAACAAGTTCATATCCTTAGATACAGTTACAAATCTTGCTAATGTTATTAACTTATGCTAAATAACTTTAGATTTTTAATGATATGGTGAAGTCATAGAAAAAAAGTGTTGAGAGCTTTAAAAGCTCAAGAGATTCCAAAGGCTTTAATAAGAATATAGAAGACATGTGGCATGGTGGAAAAAACTAAGTATCCTAGGATACTGTAAACAACCTCAATAAGCTTTAACAAACCACAGGATTTCATATGCATTTGATCACTTTCTATACTGTACTTACCCAATAGCCATTTATAATTGCAAAAAGCAAAATCCCTTAATGGAAAATTTTA
>PVKC010014252.1:0-22383 GCA_004027635.1 Crocidura indochinensis
CTCTGAATTCAGAACTTGCCCCTGGCAAGCTTAGGGGCCCGTATAGGATATGGAAAATCAAACCACCATTTGTCCTGGGTCAGCCATGTGCAAGGTGAACACCCTACTGCTATGCTATCTCTACAACTTATATTGGTATTTTATATTCAATAGCACACACATGTAAGATCTAAACTGTGGTTTATTTTGGTGAGCTGGAACTACATATTATAGTTTATATAGTTAAATGATTTTGGATTTTATGGACTTGTGTAACTTTTGCTCTCTATTTCCATCCATGTTGCAGTTAATGGAATGTTTTGGTTTTTTAAATGATTGTATAGTATTTTATTATATAATAACTCTAGCAGGGGTCCTCCAACTTTTTAAACAGGGGCCCAGTTCACTGTCCCTCAGACCATTGGAGGTCCACCACTATAGTAAAAACAAAAATTACGAACAAATTCCTATGCACACTGCATACATCTTATTTTGATGTGAAGAAACAAAACGGGAACAAATACAATATATGGCCCGTGGGTCGTAATTTGAGGACCACTGCCTAGAGCCTCTATCTCTCTCCCTCTGTTTTTGCATGTTTGGATTGTTTCCACATATCATGGCTACAATGAAGACAAGTGTGCTTTTGTATTATTCAAAATAATGTTGGTTTTGTGAATTTTGGGGGGTAGATTCCAACAAGTTGAAATCCTGAGTCATACTGGAACTCTATTTTTTACTCTTTTGGACAACTCTCTGTATTAATTTCCTTATCTGCTAAAGCAGACATTCCCAAGAGTGAATAAAGGTAAGTTTTCCCTTTCCCCCACCACTCCTAGTTGCACCATTCTCATTGGAATGATATGGCATGCTGTTATTTTGACTTCAATTTCTCTGATAAGTGAAAATATTTTTTTTTCAACTGTTATTTATCTGAAAGTCTTCTTTGGGGAATTGCTAGCTCATCTTCTCTTCCCATTTATTAAGGGGTGGCGAACATGCGGCTCTCGAGTTCCATGAGGCTCCAGGCCAAAATGAATGCAGCTCTTTGCCTCTTCTCATCATTTTGTCTACTGTGGCTCTTTGCCAAGTTTGGATTTTGTTCTGCTGCTTCTGAGGAGGGACCTATGAGGAGAGATCTCCTAGCTAGTCCTCCCGTCTCCCATCCCTAGGGAACAACTGCACGGGCCATTGAGCCGGGGGACCCATGTGGCACATGTTGGGTCACATCTGACAGTGAGTTCTTAGTGTGGAGAACGCTGCAAGATTTTGACCATCACTGCAAGATTTTGACCCTCACTCAAAATGGCAAAATGAAATATGTGTTGATTAGATTATTGTTAAAATTAGATGCTTTTGTGTATTTGTTTTGGCAGGTCACTGCGTGGTGAGACTCTCTGACTCTCACAGTTTAAAATTTTGGCTCTTTGTGTTGAACTTGTTCGCCACACCTGCATTTATTGATTAGTTTAAATGATTCTGTTTTTGAGCTTTAGGATTGCTTTATATAGCTTGAATATTAGTCTTTTACCCAAAATATTACATGTAAATAATTTCTCTCATTCAGCAGAATGTCTTTTAATTCAGACCAGTTTCTTTTGCCATAAATGACATTTTAATTTTTTTGTTCAATTTACTATTTTTCTGTCCTTATTTTTAGTGTCAATATTTGAGGACACATTAAGGTTCATTTTCTTATTATATTTTACTGTTTTGATCTAATTTTTGCATGTTTAGGCATTAAGTAATTTTTTAGAATTTTCTCTATAGGTTTATTTAAATTTCTCAGAAGTAGTTTTGCTATATAATATATATTTGAAACTCTATTTTGTGTGATTTTAACATAGTATTTGCTTCTAAAACAAAAATATTATAGCACCCTGGTAATAATATTAATTAAATATAACTTAATAATTCATTCACTTTTCAGTCACAGATTAGGTTAAAGTAATTAGTATTAGAATTGTTATTGTATGTAAATGTATATTATTTTGGCATAGTAAGTGAAAAGAAGTAGTGATAAAAAACTAGATAGAAACCTCTTTTTATTAATTAAATTACACAAATAATAACCTGAGTTAAAATTTAGTGTTAGTATTACAGATTTACCCATTTTTAAATGGAAAGAGAACAAAAACCTTACAAAAGTAATAAACACTTAAATATATTAGCAAGCAAATTTTTAATTCATATCGACTTTTGTGTTTCTCATAAACTAAGAGTATGTACATGTAGGTTTAAACAACCTGGTACACCTTTTCCAACAATAGCAATTTCATTCATTGTTCTATTTTTGAAGACTTCTTTCAGTAGTTTTAGGTGATTCTATCACAGATCTGAAAACAATATTCTCTTAATTAATGTAAATAAGCATTAATAAATATAACAATGATCAAAATGATTGGGTAAAAAATTAACTAGCTTTTCCATTTCAAACATGTTACATGCCTTGTTCCTGTTGAGAGGAAAACATAAATTATTCACTAAAGAATTAAAACCCCTTGGCAGCCTCTAATTTATTGCTCTCTATTTGCTCCCAGTTATTCATTTAGGTTGAAGAGTCTCTGAGCATTTATTTATAATTCCAGAAATGATTTTGTAATAGTCAAGATGTAATAAAATATGATAGAGGTATGAATGTGTAAATGAAAAGAGGCACTTTTAAATTTTCTTTTACAATAAAAGAACAACTTAAAGGAAATTAGAGAAACTCTGGGTTATAAAATTACTCTCCACCTAATATGGAAAACAGAAGCAACAAATTATTAAAGTTTAAATATTCATATGATATTGAAAAATAAAAATAAATTGCATATTATGTAGATTATGAATTGCTAATAGATGTCTTCACTGAAAAAGTGAAATGCCATTGTGTCCAGTAAATATTAATTCTAATTAATTTATCCTTTTTGTTTTCATGTTATGTGCATCAAACACTAATTAGAACTAAGAAACAATTTTAAGAATAGCTATTTCTTATATTTTTAATGAATTGTACTTAGTAACATAACTAGAAGCATTAATCATATAAGCAATAAAACAGTGATTATTTATAGGCAGATAAGATGGTGCTCTAGAGCCAAGCAACAAGAATATTTTTAAAATTATAAAAACTCAAGACAATTAATAATAAACTTCCATATTTGTATGGCCCAAATTAAAATACTTTTAGTAACTATTCATATATTATTTTAAAATTAATACATTAAATATACACACCACTGAAATTCACTCTGAAACATCAGTGTGTGTTTGTGTGTGTATGTGTGTGTGAGAGAGAGAGGGAAAGAGAAATAAAGCAATAGAGAAATCATCCTGAAGCTCAAAATTAATGGGACAAAATATACCCAGGAGCCATCATAAAGATATTTCATTGGTCAGTATTTCAATGGGTCAAAATGAGGTTTGGAATAATAGACTAGTGTATTATGACCAAGGGAAATAGTAGAAATAGGAGTCTACATTGCAGTAAGTTAAATAAAATCTCGGTGAGGGGGATCACTATTTACATAATTAAATATCTTCCCCAGAAACATGATTATAATTGAAGAAAAACTTAGAATTAAGATGGCTCATACATACTACCTTAATCATATAGATCAAGGGAAATGCCTGACAATGGGCCAAATTTAAACTATATATAATCTGAGAACACAACAAGAGTAATAAACACTTTCTCACGCTGATGGTATCCTCAATTATTTATCCTGACTAAATATGAAAAGCCTCATAATTGGGATGAATCCTGAACAATTGAACTGCTGGAGTATTTATGACCTCAAAGGTGACTAAAATCCAGGAAAAAATGAGAAACTTCTGTACTGTTAAAGGAGACTTGACATTTGTGGGAATTTGGTAAAACTTGAGAAGAGTTTGAGGGTGAGTTGGAAGTAAGTAAATACTTTCAATTTCCTCAACATAGAGATTATGTAGAAAAATATCCTTGTTTTTAGGAAATAGACATTAAAGTACTAGGGAATAATAGAGTAATAGGCAACTTACTCTCAAGACAGTTTAGAAGGGGAAAAACAAACCCCAACTGTGTACTATACTTATCATTGCTCCTTAGAGCAATCAAATGCATTAAATAATGAACAATTTTAGACTATATGTCTGATTACAATTTATTTTCTAGGATAAATATAATTATTCCTACTTAATTTCTTAGATATTTGAGGGGATTTCAGCCCTTTAAGCACACTTAGTCCTATTCTTAAGTTGTATAATCGTGTATGCCAGTTTTGCATAAAAACATTTTTGTTTTTGTTTTTTGGTTTTTGGGTCACACCTGGCTGTGCTCAGGGGTTACTCCTGGCTCCATGCTCAGAAATCGCTCCTGGCAGGCACAGGGGACCATATGGGGCACCGGGATTCGAACCGATGACCTTTTGCATGAAAGGCAAACGCCTTACCTCCATGCTATCTCCCGGGCCCCGCATAAAAACATTTTAAGGGGAATATTCAATGTAGAGTCAGATCTATAGTAATTATTTTATTAAAATAATATAACTTTAAAATAAATTTAAATTCCCCAAATTCTTAATTAATAAGTGCTCTATTAGCCATTTACCTATATAACTGGTTTATTTAAAGGAGGTTTTCTGTTGTCAAAGCTTAGAATATAAATTATTCTGGAGTAATTTATTTTCACAGAATTTGTCTAGGAATGAAAAATACCTATTAGAAATATTAACAGTATGCTGTTTGCCAGGTCTTTGATTTGTTCAAATACATTTAATTATAAATATAAATTATACATAGAGTTTAGAAACAAAGTGTTTAATAATTTAAGGATTAACTGTGAGTCAAGATAATTTGTTTAGTTTAGCAGTCATAATTTAATTGCAAGTTGTTCAGAGAAGTTCACACAATACACAATAAATATTTATCATGTGCTAAATGTGATAAAGGCTATCAAAGAATTTAACATTTTGTAAGCAGTTATGAATTAAAGGCTTTTTGTATTTGCTTAGGCATGGAGTTAATTTAAAATGAAATAATTAAAACATAACACAAACTCTATTTTGAGTTTGTAAAGTATTAGATGTTAGTTATATTGTGATTTTTATCATGAAAATATTGAATTATTCCTCTCCTCATTCAAAGACTACTTACTCTCAGAGAATATTTTTTGGTGTTAAAAGCCAAAGTTTTCAGTTTCCATAACCTATATTCATTGACAATGTTTAAATTGTCCCTATAACATTTGATTTTATGAACTTATTGATCTTTCACTGGTAATTAAAAATCAATTTTTTGTTTGTTTTTTGGGGGCCATAACTTAACAGGGCTCAGAGCTTACTCTTGTCTCTCTGTGTAGATATCACTGCAGGGATAGAATCTGGGTCAGCCAAAAGCAACGCAAAATGCATTATTCCTGTACTATATATCTACTTATAGATAAAATAATTGTGGGTACACACCCGGTGATGATCAGGGATTACACTGACTATATGCTCAGATATTGCTCCTGGCTTGGGAGACCATATAAGAAACCGGGTCCATTCTGGGTCAACTGAGTGCAAAGCAAACACCCTACTGCTGTGCTATCGTTCCAGCCCAGAGAAACCAAATAATTTTTGAAAAATTATAAATGGAGATGCTGAAGATTTAATTATATAACCAAATAATTAGCATTCTCCCAAAATTATTACAGCATATTATTTTTTAAAGATGATTCTATCCTAAGTATTTTCTATTTAAATTATTTTTACTGAAAGTATTATTTTAAGCAACAGGACTTGCAATACTGTCAATTATAGGTTTTCATGCACACAGTATTCTAACACCATGTTCTTCACGATATCAACTACTTCCCTCCACCATTGTCTTATTGTATGCCCGATTCCCTGTCTTCCAACTATGGTAAATTTAATTTCACAGAATATTTCTTAGTTTTTTTCCCTCTGTTCACCAGTTATTTGCATATTATGTGTTTATAATATACAACATTTGGAAGAAATCATTCTATATCCACCCGCTACCTTTTGATTTACTTCTCTCAGCATTGTATTCTCAAAAGTTATTCACAAGGCAGCAGATTGTAAATGTTTATGTTTTCTTATAGCCAAGTAGCATTCCATTTGGATATATTATTCCATATTTTTATTCCATCTTCTGTTATTGGACATTTGTGTTATTTCCATATATTGACTACTGCAAATAGTGCTTTAATGAACACAGGAGCGCAAATGTCCTTTTAGAATAAAGTTTCTAAGTCGGTATAGGATGCAAAGAGATGGAATTTCTGGGTTTCTAGGAAGTTCAATTTTGAGTTTTATTGTTTGCAAAAATGTTGAACTAATCAAAAATCATATAAGCAGTAGTTAAGGAATTTTATTTTCCCAAAACTTCTCAGATAAATACTTTTAAGTAGAATACTTATGTGTTAAACTCTGTCACTATCTAAAGTTTAACCATGAAGTTAAAGTTTTGTCTCCCAGCACTGACATCAGCAAAATAACTACAGCTCTTTTCTTTTCATATTCCACAATATATATAGATATAAGTATTTATCAAGGCATATCTTTGTCTTTCTCCTTATTAGGCAAAATTTTAGTAACTCATTATTTGAAAGAATTGATTCCTAGAAAAGCAACAGTTTGAGCATTCAGATTTTGAACTAATTTATTGTAAAATTTATGTTACAAAATTTTTTTTTGTTTTTTTTTTGGGGGGGGGGTTTGGGTTACACCCGGCAGTGCTCAGGGGTTACTCCTGGCTCTATGCTCAGAAATTGCTCCTGGCAGACACGGGGGACCATATGGGGCACCGGGATTCGAACCGATGACCTTTTGCATGAAAGGTAAATGCCTTACCTCCATGCTATCTCCAGGGACCCCAACAAAATTTGTACCAGTGTTTTAATGAAGGATAAAGTATAAATAATATGATTTGCATATAATTTCCCTTTTTTTTTTGGTATTTCGAGCCACATCCGTTTGATGCTCAGGGTTTACTCCTAGCTAAGCACTCAGGAATCACCCCTGACTTGGGGGACCATATGGGACACTGGGGGATCAAACCATGGTCCTTCCTTGGCTAGCGTTTGCAAGGCAGACACTTTACCTCTAGTGCCACCTCAGCGGCCCCTAGAGATTTGACTTTTAAAAGTTTATAATACTTGCTCTTAATATTATGAGTATTATATTATCTTAGGAAGCTTTTTTTTTTTTACTGTTATAGCATGTTCATGGGTTGAAAACACTAGCTTGAGGATAGTTGATTAACTTGATTGTATTAAAAGTCTTACTGACCATAGTAATTAGTTTTAAATAGGAATGTATGTAGAATGAATTAGCTTTTCTTAAAAGAGAGTTTTATAGTATCATTCAAAAAGGTATTTTATATAATTTCAGTTAGAAACATCATTTAATTAAGAGATTGTATATATCTTCTTGTAAGTGCAAGAAGATAGCTGTGCCAGTAAACTCTTATGGTATAAGATTTGGTTCATAGGTAACCTGCTGACCTGGTGACAGAAACCAACTTCATGAGCAAACAATGCAGTCTGAGAATATAATAAAAAAGATCCAGTTGTAAATGCTGAAACCACAAAGCTAGAGTGGGCCTTTCTTTACATAATTTCCTTATATAATGTTCACACTGATGATAGGATTATAAAGAGTTCTTACTGCATAAGAGGAGATGATGAAGGCAAAATAAATATAGAATTCTTGAAGAATTTACCAATTGGTCTTATCACCCAATTACCTGTTTCTCTATCTACCCCCAACACAAGTTCTCTGTGATGCTCAGAGATCTCTCCTGGTGGTGCTCTGGAGACCACTGAGTTGCTGGTGATTGAATCTGAGTTGGTCCAGTGCAAGGCAAAATATCCTGCCATCTCTACGATTGCTTTATTCCTCTGTGTATTTTTATCCACAATAAATTATAAATGTCATCATGAGAGCTTGCTGGTAAGTTCTCCGAGTATGTCTAGCATATTTCTAGATGTGATTTGGGGAATCCATAAACTTGCAGAGGTCTCAAATTTCAAAATTATCTTAAAAACCAAGCTCTTGAACTTTGCAATTTGATTGTGTGTTATAAAAGTTAAGCTATTGACTAAATCTTGAAATACTTCTTATATCTTTCTTTATCTAGTAAATAATCAGTTAACCAATACTCAATTACCTATAGTTTAAAAACATATGCAGAAACCAACCTCCTGATAATAGATTTATTTTATTTTAATAAACTTATTTTTCTAAATATTTTTGATTTTTCTCCCACACAAAAACCAAAGATAATGTTTTGAAGCATAAACATAGAGATAATTTAAATTATTACTAAAATATCCATTGTTTTAGCATATTTTCCCCTTTTAAAAAGTTCTTTAGCACAAAATTTCAGCTATATAAGGATTATGGTTTTCATCCCTCTTATGACTTGCTCATATTACTTTATTTGTCAAATTAAATATAGCTGCAGGTGACTTTAGTTACTGCTGAGTAGAATTTAAAAATCTATGCATAATATCTTCCTATCTTTCTTTTCTTTACTGCATCATAACGGTGTCACAGACAGTGCTAGCTTTTCATCCTAGACCTTAAGGACTAAACTTTCTGATATGCTGCATTCATGTTGGATCAAAGATAACGCTATTGTTAAAAAATCCACCAAGATTTTAAAGATTGTGTGTGAACATATAGAAAGCTTATTGGGACAAGAAGTGAATATGAGAAGTGAGATAATCTGAGAAAGATAACAAAAGTTCACAAAAATTATTTGGCTTCGGTTTTAAGACAGAAAATGATGAGAAAAGAATTGCTAAGGTTGGGGGATGATAACGCCTGGTATGGAGCAGTAAAATATCTGTGTAAATGTTAACATTCAAAACTTGCAAGGCAAAACATAAACCAAGTGAATTTACAGTTCTATTTGAAGAGGTTAGGGAACAGATGTCATTAGTATGTTTTAGCTGTGATTGACTACATTTGACAAGATTGTAAAGAGATTATCTGATAAAAGAACTGGGGAGATGAAGTGAGAAAGTTGTAATGAGATTAAAGAGAAAGAGATTAAAGACCACCCATAAATTCTGAAACATTGGGTTTCAAGATACAACGATTTCACATCTGCAAATAGGAAAAAAATAAATGAATCATAATAAAACATAAACAAAGCAACTATGGATAATTAAATCTTGACCCTGTAGGAAGTTGAAAACTTGCCATCTTTGAGCTCAAAGAAAAAGAGATCAGAGAAACAACTGCAAACAAAACTACAAAAAAGATTTTAACGCTAAAAATTATAATTTTCTTTTTCAAAAGTACCGTGGGTTGACTTCTATTTGTTAAAGAATACTAAAATTAAATAAATGAAAGACTTCAAAGATTTTTTGTTTTTGTTTTTTTGGGCCACATCCGGTGCCGTTCAGGGATTACTCCTGACTCTGGGGTCAGAAATTGCTCCTGTTATGGGGGACCATATGGGATGCTGTGGTATCGAACTGTGGTCTGTCCTAAGTCAATTGCATGCAAGGCAAACCCTACCTCTGTGCCACAAGTTCAAAGGTTTTAAAAAATATATTTTTAAGAAAAGAATTATTTAATTTTGTAAAATTTAGTATAATAGTAAAATTTATAAATTAATACAATTTATAAAATAATAATTTTATAGTATGCTATAACTACAATTTTCTCTATCCATGAAGGATAAATAGTATTGTTTGTGCCCTTATAGTAAACAACTTTGAACACAGGCAAAATACATAATTCAAATCTTTTCTTTCTATTTTCCTTCTATAAAGTAGAAGTCTGATTCTTTTTCTCTTGGGAGGCTTTCAAGAAATGCTTAATAAGGCTTGGATGTATATTGGACCTGACCATTCATTGTGATGCATAGTGTTTGGATCCGTCAGTGCTGTCCGGGATCATCAGTGCAAGGGTCATAAGCAGCATCCATACCAAGTGGTGCCACGGATAAACTCATGATTTCACGCATGAAAAATATGAGCTTCAGTTCTTTGAAATATTTTCTTGCTTCCAGCAGTTTGATACTGAAAATAAGAGAAAGAAATCAGATATGCCTCACATTTCTTATTTTTTTTCTGTTTGTTTGTTTTACCAAGGTAATAAATCTAGGATTAGAGAACATATTCGATTTTGGAATTTTCATAACAAGAATACAAGATAAGGGAAATGTGCAAGAAAATAATTTATATTTGCTCAGCAGTCCTATTGTCCTCCTCAGGTGTCAAGCATACATCTATGATCTGGCAGAAAACAGACATTTTAAGAATAAGAGCTAATCAGAGATATCTGCTATTAAAGTGCCAGCCTACCCCAATCAAACTAAATATTTTGTTGAATACCTCAAGTATTCTTTGAACCTCAAAAAGGGCTATTATTTAATAGCAACAAGTATTTATTGAATTAGAGATTTATAGCTCTTCAGGCTGAACATATGCATGGCATGTAGGAAGCCCAAATTTGATACTCAACTCAGTATTTGGTCCCTGAACATCACTAGGTTCAACTTCTAAACACAAAGCTAGAGGTATCCTGTGAGAATGGCTGAATAAACAACTCTTACTTGCAGAAAAAGACCACACATAGAACTAGACACAGAATTAGTACAAGCATTCCCAATGAAGGAACAAAAACAAAAACAAAAAAAAAAAAACTCAACAAACTGAAAATAAATGCCAAAAAAATGTTTGTGAACACTCAAAAGTCATAGGGTAAAATATTACCAATTAAGATAAAATTGCACATTAAAGATGCTCAGTTAAGTACTCATTAACTGGCAAAATTGAAAAAATATGACAATAAGTAAGAGATACTTTGCTGCTAAAATTATTTTTTTAGCCTAAGATAAAATAAATGAATGATTCTTAAGATCAAAGAGGTATTAGAACAGTGTATCATTTTTGTATCTTTGGTTAGTGTTTCTTTTCCATGACTACCTAATGCACAATAGCTTTTATACATAATACATATATATTACAGTACTGGAAATTGGACTTCCTGTGTTAAACTGCACATCACAACAGCTGACAATAAAGAAAATTTTTCTTTGTGACAGAGAACCACTACTTAGTATCATATGTTTTTCTACAATGAACTGGAAAAATAAATCTTCCAGTTTCTTTTCTAAGATTGACTACACCATAAGATCTTAATCTTAACCCACAAATTATGATTTTATTTAATCTTAATGACAGTCCTAAAGTCTTGTCTCAAAGTATAGTCATGCCATGGGTTACTGTTTTAAATTCATAAATATTTTGAGGAAGTTGAATATAATTAATCCATAGTGTCCTAGAGCAGCTATTAGCTAATGTCTTTATGCAAAGTAGTGTACTTCAATCCTATCACTATTATTATTATTATTGAATGGGTTCCCAAGTAAATGAACCAAAATCATAATATAAACACTATTATAGACACATATCCTAAGGTATACTATTTTTAAGAAGTTAGAGATTGGAAGGTCAATGACATTTTTGTGTTAGAGTGATAGCAATTTTGCACATCAGAACAAATGTGCTAATACTATTATAATCTTGGCACCTAAATGACCACATATTTAGATATCTACTATATTTGTATACATGTATATATATATATATATATATATACCATTATCATCATACATAAAATTGACTACTTGAAGGTAAGGAAGCATTTTCTAAACAGAGTAGATTTAACAATAGCAAGCCTTTATGTTAATTGTCTCATCTCCTTTAAATTGAACATGCCTGCTATTTTTAACACAAAATTTACATTGCCATTCTGAAAACCCTTAGATTTTGTGTTCAAAAATACTTTAATATACATGGTATTCATTTTTTATCCAAGACACTGATGATCAATAAGCAGAAATTCCTTTTCAAATGTTCCATAAAACTTTAAAATCTACATTTACAGCATTTTACTACCTAACAAAGAAAATTTTATTTACAAAATCTGGAATATTGTAGAATACCACTTAGATCTCTAAGAGGTTAAAATATAGCATTCCTCTCTATAAGTGAAATGCTATAATATTGGATCTATCTAGTTTTATGGTACATAAGTCAGGATAGGTTATAACTTGAAGAAAACTAAATAAAAAATATCTTGAAACTGATAACTTCTGAGTTACTTGATTATTGGGTTTGAACAATATGTAGTATTTCAATATTGACTATAATGTTCTCACAAAATTAAATGCAGTCCACTAAGCTTGTATACCTTCTATATATATCCTATATATAATATTTATATTATATAATTATAATAATATAGAATTTATATATAACATAATATATCATATAAGTAAAAAATAATATGAATAAAATATAATAATTATATAATACATAATTATATATAATCTATATTCTACATATCTCATCTATAGGATAAATAAAACCAATTATCTTTGTTGAATCTGTATGGCTATGTACATATTTTGGCTGTGTCATAGTATTCTCAAAGCTTTCGTCAACACAGAATCTTTTGGGATTTATTTTCTACTTAAAGGATAATTATTTTCATAGAGTACTTTGCACCAACTCACCATTCTTTGAAGTTGCTATCTAAAACCATATTAGGTAAGAGACATTTTAGTTGGATTTAACAAAAAGTAAACCTAAGAAAATGAGTCAATGACTTTGAAGGAGCCGATTTGTCAATTTAATAGAGAAAAGAAAAAGATAGAAGGGAATGTGCCACAGCAAAGGATATAAAGAATACACTAAGTGATTATTGCATCTGCACATTGTGGCATTATAAACTTTGAAAAGAACCATATGAATCAGATTCAGAATTGTCTACCAAAAAACTGGAAGTTTAGATAATCATTTTCTGTTTCTTATTATGCAATATTTGAGGACAGGGGTTAGCAGAAAAATCATCCCTTAAAAATAAACATGTTGTAGGGGCAGAGTGATAGAACAGTGGGTAGGATGTTTGCCTCGACTACAGCTCACCCCGGGTTCACTCCCTGGCATCCTATTTTGTTCCTCAAGCCTGCCAGAAATAATAACTGAGTGCAGAGCAAGGAGTAACCGAAAGGGCTGTTGGGTGTGGCTGAAAACTTAAAAACAAACCTACAATATAACAGCCATGTTGTAATACCTTCTATATATATATCCTATATAATTTGTGAATGTGTTAAGTTAGATGGCAAAGAGAAATTTCATCTCAGTTAAGATGAAAGTAGTTCTTCAAACCGAGAGATTTTTCTGAATTGCCTGGATGGACCAATTTTTAGAGTGCCAAGAACGTTATCTTAGGAGACAACGTAAATGTCTAGTATATAAACAAGATAAGCATAATGTCCCAATTCTGATCGTCAGAATCTTAAAGACCCTCAAATATTGGTAGATATAATCCTGGTAGTCCCCAACCACTAGAGAAATTATGGAAGGAAAAAAATGATACATGTGATAGAAATTCAGGGTTATTTATTGTGAAAAAAAATAAAGGCTGGCCATTGCAGATTTCAGTGATGAAAGAATTGAGTCAATGAATGTTGGCACTTTCTTTTATTTATTTATTTATTTATTTATTTTGGGGGGGGTCACACCCGGCAGTGCTCAGGGGTTACTCCTGGCTCCATGCTCAGAAGTTGCTCCTGGCAGGCACGGGGGACCATATGGGGCACCGGGATTCGAACCGATGACCTTTTGCATGAAAGGCAAACACCTTACCTCCATGCTATCTCCCGGGCCCCTCTTTTATTTTTTTTATGATTTTTATTGAAACCAATGTGAATTACAAGTCTTTCACAGTTATATTTAAGGTACATAGTGACAGTTAATTAGGGCAGTTCCCACCACCAGAGTTCATCTTCCTCCTTCCGTGTTCTGAGCATGCTTCCCCTGTCTCCACCATTAACCTCCAGCATAAAGGTCCCTTTTGTGTATAGCTTGTTGTAGTTTGGGTTTCTTGATATTTTTGTCTTTGACATTGGGTTGGGGATTTAGGGCTGATTGTTTTTTATTTCCACTCAATGTTCATGAGACTGCGTGTCCCTGATACCATCCACTTTTACTTTCTCAACTTATGAGGCAAAACCAGCTGATTCCATGGTTCTGTTATAAAAAAAAGCAGAGATGAGCCCCTGTGAGAAGCTATGAATTTAAATGTAAAAGAAGAAAGGAAAAAAAAAAAGAAAAAGACAAAAGAAATGGCACCAAGTTTTAAAAAATGGAGGGCAATGCTGTGGCAAGTTTTTTATTTGTTTTTGTTTGTTTGTTTTTGTTGCTTTTTTGCACCACAGTAATTGGCGAAAATAGAAAGGAAATTCCCTTGGTCTAAGAGATTTAGGGTTTTTCCATCTTTGAAGCATGCTGTCAAGCTAGGGCCATGCTCATTTTTGAACCCCAAGTTTTTTATGGTGCCAGGAAATGTTCTGCTCAGTTGTGGTTGTCAAGGTCAGTCTTCTGTTATTAGAGATCTTGGTTTTTGCACAGGACAAAGGGCCAAGTATCTTCTGATTTCATCACACTGTTAGGTGATGAGGTTGGGGAACCTGCCCTTAGATCAAGTTGCTGTTGTTCCCTCATCGTCAGGATGTCATATGCACCTATCCTGGTGCAAAATGGTGCCAGAATGGTATTAGAGACTCTCCCAAGGGGACTTTGGTTTCTGGTGCTGGTGCAAAGAACTGTATCAGTTCAAAGATTGGGATCTGGGGTTCGAGGTTGCACAATAAATGTCTGACCTCATGCAGTCTAAGTTGAGTTCCCATGACAAATGTTCAGGGTGGGTGGTGCCCCTTTATCATAAAATGTATGAGTTCTTATCCCTAGTAAATAAGAGCTTGTTTCTTTACAAAAAAAATCCCATTTTACTGTGCCTATGCAAAAAGAAATGATGGCATATTGTATTTTTGGTGCATTATTGGTTAGAAATGGCAGGTTAATCAGTCTCTGTGACCTGGATTTGGCCTGAGCTATTTTATTCCAGGCTAGGCTTTTCATCTAGAATTTCATATTAAGCAGAACCAGAACAAGCAAAATAAATAAATAAAGCTAGATGAACACAGGAAAATGATTTTTCCCTTAAGACCACAGTTCTGAAAACACCATGCTTTCTGTGGTAAGGCCTGGTTTATATTTCTAATACTCCCAAATTTAAAATAATTAATTTAAGTGTTCTTATGGTATGAAACTTGTAGTAATTTGTTAGTATGCATTGTGAAACTAAGGTATCACCTTGAAAACTGTATGGTTAATGAACTGTGTCAATATTTAGATTTTAGTAAGAATAAACAAAAAAGAACTGAGATGAGAAATTAAGAAAAGCAGGGCTCATCTCCATTAAGATATATCATCTCGAGATTTCACGCAAAATTCCTACCAAATTCTCAGCAATGTGAGCCATAGGCTGAAAGTGACCCCAAAATTTATTTCTCTGCTAGTGTCTTTTTTATTTGATATAGAAAAAAGTTAGGTCAACTATTTACAGTTCAAATATATCATTGGAGTGACTGATACATAAGAGTCATTAAATGAGGTTTTACACTATTCTAATACATGTAGACATCTATTTGGAATTATTTTGTACCAGCTATTGCACTACTGATATACTAAAATCATTTTCCAAAAATTGTCAGAGATTTTAATAGGAAAACAATTGAAACATGAAAACTACAGGTGAAAAATTAAGGCTTTATGATTGATGAAATAATTATAATCCAACTAATGTATTAGAGACAACCACTTGAAAGTACAGTTTACCTGATTTGTTATCATCAGAGTTCATTAAAATTCCTTTCAGCAAGAGATTGAAAAAATAAAAAATGATAGATTTTACTACTTAAAATAATTTTGTGTACTTCACATCATAAACCATACTAAGCAATGCATTTCTATTGATGAAAATAGAATAAACTTTAAATAAAATTGATTGTTATGTCTCATATGAAGAATTTTCATTGTTCTAGAGGAAAATGGAAAGTATAGGAAATGAAATTTACTTATAAGTAATTTGTTTATGCAAGTGAAATTGTACTTTAGGAACTAAACCAGTGGTAAGTGAATAAAATTCTACTAAATAAAAGTAAAAATGATCAAAAAGTTGTATGGAAAAAGCCATTTAATTACTGCTAATTAAAAGATGAACATTGAGACAATTAGAAAATATTAGAAAATATTTGCAGACTAGAGTGGGATCTGAAAACATTTTCTTAGTACCACTGCAATAGCAGCACCAGAAAGTGAATTAAATACAGGATTAGCAGGAATCTCATAGAAAATAATTCATTACAGATACAGTCATCATATCCAGGCAAAGAAACGTTGAGGAACAAGGAGCAACTGGGACATCAAAGCTAAAGATCCTGACCCCTCATGGAAGTGTGTAGATTGGAGCAAAGATGGAGAGCCTTGTCCTTAGAAAAGAGCAACAAGTATATTATTAGTTCTCTACGTTTAGTTATACTTACTGAACTTAGTTATGGGCAAGAACTCATTTAGGACTGGAAATAATAACAGCCTCTATTTCAACTGCTTCTTGCAAACTGGCAGGAAATTGTCATATCAATGACAAAATCAGAAGCATTGGATACTCCATCACTTTCTGTGTCCCATTTATTCCTTTTGGGAATATTTATAGCTTTGGTTGGAGACTAAGAAGTGTCCAACATGGACTCACAGACCTCACCACATAATTCTGTTAGACCATAGATATTTTCCAGATCTGCTTGAGCCTAGAAAAATAGCTGTTGCTATACAACAAATGCAAATACCCTGTAATTATGCAAGAATGCTTAACACTACAATTGCTATTTGTCAATCAATTCCAGGTACACCTATTTTCTGTACTGGCTAGCTGGATATCAATAACGCAGCCACTGTCAGGTACCAGAAAGAGTGTGCTTTAGCACTTATCTTCTTATTCTCAAGGCTGGAAAAATATATAGTTTCTGCAAAAAATATAGTGTAAATGCAAAATGAATTTAGGAGAAAATTTCAAAGTGTATTCTAGAGAGAGAAAGAAAAAGCTATATATTTTGCTGAAATTAGTAAATATAAACATCAGACTGAAATATAGGCCTGTACAAAAATACAAAACAATACACTTTTTCTTAGTCCTCACACAGTTGTAGGCACCATGAAAAAAGAAGCTATTCACTATTAGTAAGTAACAAATGATAATAAAAGGATCCCATAAAGATAAAAAGTTCTCAAACTTTCAATGTAACTTTAAAACTACGATGTTAGGATGTTGATGAAATGGAAATCAGAAGAACACCAATGTAATAGAAGGAAATGAAAAAAAAGAGAAAGAGATACAGAATGAAGACAACTAAAATTTAAGATCTAAGAAAAAAGTAAAATCATTTTCACTTATTTCTATCAATCTTTTGATTTCCTACCTGATTTTTTTATTATACACTTATTTTAGAGTAGTAAGCGGTTTAAATTCTATGTGTTAAATTTATCAATTTGTTTCCATTTGTAACTGAATTCTATTTTAATTAATTAATTAATTAATTAATTTTGGTTTTCAGACCACACCAGGCAACGCTCAGGGGTTAATTATCTTGACTCTGCACTCAGAAATCACTCCTAGCAAGCTTGGGGACCATATGGGATGCAGAGGATCAAACCCAGGTCCAATCTGGATCAAGTGTATGCAAGTCAAACACTCTACCACTGTGCGATCTCCCTAGCCTGTAACTCACTTCTATTTTTAGTACATCATTATCTGAGAAAATAGTTGATACAATTTATGTTCTCTTGATTTTATGGAAGTATGTCCTATGACCCATTATGTGGTTATATTGGAAAATGACTAATATGCATTGGAGAAGAATGTGTATTTATCTTTTGTGTGTTCAAAGCTATAAATATATATAATTATATATTATATGTACATATATATTCACTAAGCTTCTCACTTCCTATTTTCCTTCAAATCCAGTATATCCTCCTTGAACTTTAGCCTGATTGACAAATCAAGGGTGTTGAAGTTTCCTATTACCATTCTCTTACTATTGATATTTTGGTCGTTTATTATTAGTTGTTTTAATTTTTTGAGCCATAATTATGTACATAAGTCAAAGAGTAAGTTTTATTACTAATATACATATTCCTATATTGTTAATAAATGACATCTTTCTTTTATAACAATTTTGAGCCTCAAGTCTATGTTGTATGATATTAGTATGGTCACCGAGTCTTTTTAAGGAAGCCATTTGCTTGAGGGATTTTCCTCTAACCTTTGACTTTGTTTCTATGTTTGCTCTGTATTCAATCATGCTTTTCTGCAGACAGTAGAATTGTAGATTTAATTTTCTGATAAATTTTGTCACTCTACATCTCTTATTTGGTGCCTTTAATCCATTGACATTGAGAGGGATTATTGTTATGAAATTTTGTGTCATATTTTTGTAGAATTTTAATGTGTCTGTGGGTTTGTCTTGCTTTTAAAGACCCCTTTCTATTGTTCTTTTTCAATTGTTTTGAGTATGTAAAATTATGAGCTCTTGTACATCCACAAATCTATGTATGCTTTCTTAAAATTTCTGGCTGGGTGAAGTATTTCTGGTAGACACATTTGTTTCATTGAGGATTTTTTAAATTTTATTCTACCACTGATTTCAGCCTAAAGGATTGCTGTATTAAATCCTCTGTAAATCTTAAGGATGCTCCTTTTTATGTAATTTCCTTTTTTATCCTGCTGATTTCAGTATTCTGTCTTTATCTATAGTTTCATCAATGTGACTGAGATGTGTCTTGGCTGTTTTTCTTTGGGTCTCTTGGCTGGTACTTTTTGTTATCCAATATATGGGTTACATGTATTCTTCATATTTGGGAACTTCTCAGCAAAGAAGGAATGTTGAATTCTTCATAGGAATTATATTCCTATATTCCTAGGAAACACAGGGAGTCTTATATTGCTTTTGTTTAATTTATCCTAAAGTTCTGTTGCCATCTGTTAGTGAATTTTGATTTTTCCATTTTCTGTTTGTTTATTTTAGGATTATTGCCACATTATGTTTTTTAAGAGGTATTGTGCAGCATATATATCTGCTAACTGATTTTGTCCTCAGAAGAATATGTGCTGATGAGAGTGTCTAGTGAATTTTTTCATTTCATTTACTAAGTTTTCAGTTCTGTCATTTGTTTGCAGTTTTCTCATTTCAACATTTACCCTCATTATCAGAGAGGCTCAGTATGTGGTTCCGAAGTTAAGACTTCTAAAGTATCATATTCATTTGCTAAGCATGGTGGTGTTGTCCATCACTTTTTCATTGTGAAATGCAGTGTTTTTTTTTCCCCATGTGTTGTGATGTGGATCATTTTCTGGAAGAAAATTGTAGACACTCCTCTTTGCTACATAACCATCCTTTACTCACTGCACACTTATCAGAATAAACAGAATTTGAAAATATCTTCTCTGAGTCACAATGAGTACTCCACTTCTGGTCTGTGTGTCTGCCTCAGCTTCTTGAGAATGAGTGACTGGAAGATCCATCCCTTGTCGATGCTTTTCTTCCTCTCCGAGTACTGACCTGGTGTGAGATTGGTTCTTAAAGTCAAAAAGAAGTCAAAACACTTTCTGTATCTAATCTATCAATTAAATTAAGAAGAGTTAAACAATTTAGGCATAAAATGCTTAAAAGTTTATGCCCACTAGACAAGTTTTGCAAGTAATAATGTTTTATAAAAGATTTAGTAACTATTAAGAACTAATAACTAAAGAATATAAAATGAGGAAAAGGGTCTTTATAATAAATACAAGACAATTTGTTCTATATATAATAAGTGATATAAATATAAAGTTCCTGAGGTTCAGTTCATTGATTCTAAAGACAAATATACTTAAAATATTTGAACAGGAAGAGGTAAAGAGAGCCTGATGGCTACATAATAGGCGGCATCATAATACAGTGGAAGAGAATTAAAAAAAAAAGTCAAAAGAAACAAAGACACACTTTACAAACACCTGTACAATAATTGTCGGGCTTTAAAATGAATGCATAATATTTTGATAAGTTTTTATTTTTTATTTGCAATCGTGTTATGGAGGAGGATGACATCAGAAAAATAATTACAGTTACAAATGTGGCAGAAAGTCAACTGCCTAAGCACTTAACAGAGGAGGTAAAGAAATTATACATCAAAACTAGCATTCATATTTTACATTTGTAAATGACATAAATAGTAAAATAGTCCATGTTTTTAAATTGAAACGGATATCATTAAAATGACTATTGCGTCCACAGCATTATACAGATTCAATGTAGTACTTAACAAAATTTCTAATGGTATTCAAATATATTGAATAAATGCTACAAAATTTGTATGGAATCCAAATCTTTTTTACTAGTAAAAGCACTTTTTTTTTTGGTTTTTGGGTCACACCAGGCAATGCTCAGGGCTTACTCCTCTCTCTATGCTCATAAATTGTTCCTGGCATGTGTTGGGGACCATATGGGATGCTGAAATTCCAACTACCGTCCTTCTGTATGCAAGTCAAGCACCCTACCTCCATGCTATCTTTCTGGCTCCTATAAAAGAAATTCTAATGTAGAAAAAAATAGAAGTCGTAATTTCTTTAAATTTAAACTTTACAACACACCTATAGTAATTATAACAGCATAGAATTAAAATAAAAGAAAACCAACAAAAATTGAGGAATGAGATAAACAGATATTTCTTCAAAGAAGACAGATAACAAAATGCATATAAAATATCTGAACCATTTACAATTAGAAATACTAATCAAAACAATAATGAGATATATCACACTACTGATTTTGGCACATAAAAAAGTAAAACATTTGCCTGTATTTGTCTACAACTTAGAAAAGAACATGAAAATATATCGATGAAAGTAAATCAGAAGGAGAAAAGAAAATACTTTGGTCTCATTCATTTGGAATCTATAGATATGAATCAGGGGACTAGACATATGCTCAAGAAATGAAAAACAGAGTTTACCAAGTGAAATAGCTGTAAGAAATTGGTTGAGGTAGAGGAGCAGAAAAGAGCAGATAGTAAAGAACTTAATTGAATTGATGACAAGACAAAGAATTCCTGCTGGTAGAAATGAGCTTATGATAGTAAGATATGTAAACATATATAGATTTTTTGAAAATTTGAAATAGGACAGAAATATTATCAAAACAGCATGTATTGGAATAAGGACAGGCCCTCAGATCAGTGGAATAGGCTTGAATACTCAGAACGTGTTCCCCAGACATACAGTCACCTAATTTTCGATAAAGGAGCAAGAAATCCTAAATGGAGCAAAGAAAGCCTCTTCAATAAGTGGTGCTGGCACAACTGTCTAGCCACTTGCAAAAAGTTGAACTTAGATCCCCAGCTAACATCATGTACGAAGATGAAATCCAAATGAATGAAAGACCTTGATATCAGACCTGAAACCATAAAATACATAGAACAACACGTAGGCAAAACACTCCAGGACATTGAGACTACAAGCATAACCAAGGAGGAAAATGCACTCTCCAAGCAGGTGAAAGCAGATATTTTTTTTGTTTGTTTGTTTTGTTTTGGTTTGGTTTGGTTTTTTTGGGGGGTTCACACCCGGCAGTGCTCAGGGGTTACTCCTGGCTCCATGCTCAGAAATTGCTCCTGGCAGACACGGGGGACCATATGGGGCACCGGGATTCGAACCGATGACCTTTTGCATGAAAGGCAAACGCCTTACCTCCATGCTATCTCCCGAGCCCCTGAAAGCAGATATTAACAGATGGGAGTATATTAAGCTGAGAAGCTTCTGCACCTCAAAGGAAATAGTGCCAAGGATACAAGAGCCTCCCACTGAGTGGGAGAAACTATTCACCCAATACCCATCAGATAAGGGGCTAATCTACAAAATATATAAGGCACTGACAGAACTTTACAAGAAAAAAACATCTAATCCCATCAAAAAATTGGGAGAAGAAATGGACAAACACTTTGACAAGGAAGAAATACAAATGGCCAAAAGACACATGAAAAAAATGCTCCACATCACTAGTCATCAGGGAGATGCAAATCAAAACAACTATGAGGTACCACCTCACACCACAGAGAATGGCACACATCACAAAGAACGAGAACAAACAGTGTTGGCGGGGATGTGGAGAGAAAGGAACACTTATCCACTGCTGGTGGGAATGCCGTGTAGTTCAACCTTTATGGAAAGCTATATGGACATTCCTCCAGAAACTGGAAATTGAGCTCTCATACGATCCAGCTATACCACTCTTATGAATATACCGTAGGAACACAAAAATACAATACAAAAACCCCTTCCTTACACCTATATTCATTGCAGCACTATTTACCATAGCAAGACTCTGGAAACAATCTAGATGCCCTTCAACAGACAAATGGCTAAGGAAACTGTGGTACATATACACAATGGAATATTATGCAGCTGTCAGAAGAGATGAAGTCATGAAATTTTCCTACACATGGATGTACATGGAATCCATCATGCTGAG
>PVKC010014253.1:0-22306 GCA_004027635.1 Crocidura indochinensis
ACAAATACTGACATAAACAGGTCTCCAAATAAAAACCATTCAGCTCTAGGATGGTATATATATTTAACATTCTTGTGCTTATGTATATTTAATATTTCTTTGAAATAAAAGGTTATCTCGGGGGCCCGGGAGATAGCATGGAGGTAAGGTGTTTGCCTTTCATGCAAAAGGTCATCGGTTCGAATCCCGGTGCCCCATATGGTCCCCCGTGCCTGCCAGGAGCGATTTCTGAGCATGGAGCCAGGAGTAACCCCTGAGCACTGCCGGCTGTGACCCAAAAACAAAACAAAAACAAAACAAAACAAAAAAAAAGGTTATCTTGTCTAGCAAAACAAAATTTTATTGAAGGACTTAGAGATTATCTTAATCATAAGAGAAATGCAAAGCCACGCCATAGTGATAGCTAGCTCTTCACACCCACTAAAGTGACTGCTACTAAAAACAAGTGATGAAATTGGAAATCTTGCATGTTGGAGGAAATGTGAACTAGTTTAACTGCTTTGGAATACAATATTTAAATCTCATAATGTACTAAACATAATATTACAGTACTATACTAATAATTCAACAGCCCCACTTCTGTATTTATAAAAACTTATTAACCAGTGCTTAAAGGAGATATCTCCACACTGAATAAAAAAGAGAGGAGCTCAAATGTTCACAGAGATAAATAGATCAATAAAGTATGCCATGGGCTGGTGAGACAGTACAGGGACACTTGCCTTACACATGCCTATTTGAGTTCAATCCTGAGCACCACAAAGAGAGAAGGACTGATTCCTAGCACTTACTCATTGTGAAACAAGCTGGCAATGTAAGTTACTTTACCAATTGACTGTCTTGCTGCCCAAAAGGTTTGTCATTTTTGTTTTTGTTTTTGAGTCACACTTGGTTGTGCTCCTGGCTCTCCACTCAGGGACCACTTCTGGGAGGGCTCAAGGTACCATAAGAAATGCCAGTGGTCAAACTCAGATTGTCTGTGTGCAAAGCAAATGCCCAACCTCTCTGTGCTATCAATTGAGCCCCTATATCCATTTTTTTTGATATGTGCCATTCTTACTAGTATCATAGCATAGTTCCTTATCATTTTGATTTGCACTTCTCTGGTAAATGATGATGAACACTTTTTATTTTCTTTTTTTTTTCTTTTTCTTTTTTTTTTTTTGGTTTTTGGACTACACCCAGTGACGCTCAGTGGTTACTCCTGGCTATGTGCTCAGAAGTCGCTCCTGGCAGGCATGGAGGACCATATGGGAAACGGGGGGATCGAACGGCCAACCTGGGAAGGCCCTGGGTTTGATCCCCAGTATCCTATATGGTCCCCCTAAACTGCCAGGATTGATTTATGAACACAGAGCCAGGAGTAACCCCCAAGTGCTGCCAAGTGTGGCCCCAAAACAAAAACAAAAAAAATGAGAGAAAAGGGAAGGAAAGATGAACAGATACTTCCTTGAAGAACTACAGTCAGCCAGTAAGCAAACGAAAAAGTGTTCATCGGGCCCTGGCGGTGGCGCTGGAGGTAAGGTGCCTGCCTTGCCTGCCCTAACCTAGGACAAACCGCGGTTCACCCTACCACTGTGTTTTCTCTCCAGCCCCCTCTCCCTTTTTTTTTTTTTTTTGGTTTTTTTTGTTTGTTTTGATTTTTAGGTCACACCCGGCAGCGCTCAGGGGCTACTTTTGACTCTATGCTCAGAAGTCACCCTGGCAGGCTCAGGGGACCATATGGGATGCCGGGATTTGAATCACCGTCGTCCTTCAGCATGCAAGGCAAATGCCCTACCGCTATGCTATCTCTCTGGGCCCCTCCCATTTTTTGATGGGATTATTGGAGTTTTTGGTTATTGAGCTTTTGTGTGTGCTCTATCCTGAATATTAGCCCTTTATCTGATGTATGGTGTGCAAATATTTTCTCTGATTTAGAAGTGTACCTTTTGTTTTCTCTATTTTTTTATGTACTAAGGTCACACGCAGTGGTGCTCAGCGGTTGCTCCTGGATCTGCACTCAGAAACGACTCTTGGAAGGTTCTATGGTCCTATGGGGTACTAAGAATTGAACCTGAGGCCGGGCGTTGGCGCTGGAGCTAAGGTGCCTGCGCTAACCTAGGATGGACCACGGTTCGATCCCCCGGTTCCCCATATGGTCCCCCGTGCCTGACAGGAGCGACTTCTGAGCAAATAGCCAGGAGTAACCCCTGAGCGTCACCGGGTGTGGCCCAAAAAAACAAAAAACACACACAAAAAAAAGAATTGAACCTGGGTCGGCCATGTGCAAATACCTTACCCGCTGTGCTATTGCTCTGGTTGGCCCTTAGAAGGTTATCTTTCATTTTGTTTTTGTTTTTGGGTCACACCCGGGAGTGCTCAGGGGTTACTCCTGGCTCCATGCTCAGAAATTGCTCCTGGCAGGCACGGGGGACCATATGGGGCACTGGGATTCGAACCGATGACCTTTTGCATGAAAGGCAAATGCCTTACCTCCATGCTATCTCCCGGGCCCCTAAGGTTATCTTTTATTTTAGCCCATGTTTCTTATGCCTGGTAAAAACAAATTTGATACTGTCTGTGGGAAGTTCAGTGTGTATAGCATTTCACTTTGCAAGATAAAAAAAATGCCAATGCTCACACAACAATGTAAATATGCTTAAATGAACACTTTAAAATGATAGTGGTAATCTACTTTGGTTGTATATCTTACCACAATGTTTTTTTTGGTTTTTTTTTTGTTGTTTTTTTGGGGTCACACCCGACAGTGCTCAGGGGTTCCTCCTGGCTCCATGCTCAGAAATTGCTCCTGGCAGGCACGGGGGACCATATGGGGCACCGGGATTCGAACCGATGACCTTTTTGCATGAAAGGCAAACGCCTTACCTCCATGCTATCTGCCTGGCCCCCAATGTTTTTAATTTAAAAAAATTTCAACCCAGGGGCCGGAGAGATAGCATGGAGGTAGGACATTTGCCTTTCATGCAGAAGGACGGTGGTTCAAATCCTAGCATCCTATATGGTTCCCTGAGCCTGCCAGGAGTGATTTCTGAGTGTAGAACCAAGAGTAACCCCTTAGCACTGCCAAGTGTGACCCAAAAAATCAAAAAAAAATTTTTTTCTTTCAACCCAAGGGAGATTACCAAGCTGAGTCAGGGGAGGAAAACAGATTGGCAGTGACGACAGAGATCAACTCTGGTACTGTGGAAAGCACAACTACCCAAAATGTCTCTGGAATGTCCTTAGATTCTGCAGGTATATAGTAAGGTAAGGGGAGGGGAGAAAGAGGAGGGACAGTGTATAAGAGGGAAGATTCAGATAAGCTGGAGTTTCATCTTGCTAAAGAACGAATATGTGGGGCCCGGGAGATAGCATGGAGGTAAGGCGTCTGCCTTTCGTGCAAAAGGTCATCGGTTCGAATCCCGGTGCCCCATATGGTCCCCCGTGCCTGCCAGGAGCAATTTCTGAGCATGGAGCCAGGAGGAACCCCTGAGCGCTGACGGGTGTGACCCCCCCCCAAAAAAAAAACCACCAAAAAAAAGAACGAATATGTTTTAAAATAATTTTGTTTTGTTTTGGGGCCATACCGGTGGTGTTCAAAGGTTACTCCTGGCTCTGCTCTCAAATTGCTCCTGGAAAAAAAAAATGAAAATCACTCCTGGCAGGCTCAGGGGAATCGTATGGAATGAACCCAGGTCCATCCTGGGTAGACTGCGTACAGGCAAATGCCCTACCACTGTGCTATCTCTCAGGCCCCTAAAATAAAATTTTAAATAATAATTTTTTCTTTTATTTGTTTATTTATTGGTTTTTGGACCACACCCAGTGGTGCTCAGGGGTTAATCCTGGCTCTGCACTCAAGAAATTACTCCTGGCTCAGGGGACCATATGGGATGCTGGGGGATTGATCCTAGGTCCATCCTGAGTTAGCCACATGCAAGGCAAATGCTCTACTTCTGTGCTATCTCTCCAACCCAATTTTTCTTTTTTGGTTTTTGGGTCACACCCGGCAGTGCTCAGGGGTTACTCCTGGCTCCATGCTCAGAAATTGCTCCTGGCAGGCACGGGGGACCATATGGGGCACCGGGATTTGAACCGATGACCTTTAGCATGAAAGGCAAACACCTTACCTCCATGCTATTTCCTGACCCTTCCAGCCCAACTTTTATATTATTAGCAAGAACTTTTAGAATAGCCCAGATGGGCCAAAGTTGTCTTTCTACACCAAGGAACATTTTTGCTCTTGATCTGGAGACCTGCCTAGAGTTCCCGAGTCCCAGGTGTCCTTGCATCTATGTGTCCATGTTCAACCTTGTCTCTGCTTGTCACCTCAGGTGGCCTAGCCTGAGTCTGCCAGGTGACTTGGACATCTGCTTGCCCCCTTGCCAGTCCACCTGAAGTCATTGTCACACCTGGCCTCGCACTCAAATCTCCTTTGGGCTGACAGGGCTGCCACATGTCTGATACCTGGAGTTGAGTGTTGAGTGTTGACTCCTATGGGCAAAAGGGCCTGAGGCTTCAGAGCCAGTGTCCTCCCTGTCATCATCTCGACCTTGTGAAAGACGGTGCCCTCATTGCTGGGCTGCAGGCCCATGTGAATCGAATCCTGGTATTCAACCCCCCTCTACATTCTGACCCTCAACCTTTCTTACCCACTTCACATCTCCCCAAATCTCTCTTCACATCTTTGAGTCTTCCCTGTCATTCCCTCTACCCCTCCACCATCCTTCCCTCTCCTTGTCCTTGTCTCTGCAGAGAAAGACCAAAGCCTGTCCCCTCCTGTTTGGTGTCCACTTCCTCATCTTCCATTTCCTCCTCATGTGTCTCTGTTATTGCTCTCACCCCAGAGCCAGCATCTCCCACTAAGCAGCTCCTGGGCAGGTCTGTGAGGTGCCTTCAGCAACCTGGAGGTGATGAATGTAAAAAAAGCCAATAAGTCCACTCATACTCGTGGGTCTACCTTCTCTTTATTAAGATTGAAAAAAAAGAGATCATGATTTTTTTAGGAGGGGTCACACTCGGCAGTGCTCAGGAATTACTCCTGGCTCTACTCTCAGAAATTGCTCCTGGCAGGCTCGGGGACCATATGGGTTGATGGGATTTGAACCGCTATCTCTGCATGCAATGCAAACACCCTACATCCGTGCTATCTCCCCGGCCCCTAGAAATCATGATTTTATTCATACTTTTGCCACCAATTCCTGCACAACCCTAAGCTGCTGATTTTGCTCTCTGTCCTTATGAGCCTTTTATTTTGTGAAATTTCTGGGGTCTGAAGCATGTGCGAAGAGCAGTCTTGAGGTATTGACCTCTGTTCTAAGCTTTTGTATCTGAGAACTGCAAGAGAAGCAGGCAGGAGAGGAAACTATTCATTTATCAACTACCAAGTTCCCTATTCTCCACAAAATTTGCAAAGACAGGGGCAGGAGGTGCTTAAAAGTCTGGAACTGTGCTTTACATGCAGGAGCCCTAAGTTCAGTCCCTAGTATCACATGTGCCCCCAGAGCACTGCCAGGTGTGTGATCCAGAAACAACCACACACAGAAAGGTGCCAACCTGGAAGGAGGAAGAGAAGCTGCTTCAATCCTGAACTGAAAAAGGCAGCACTGGGTTCCCTTCACCAGACAGACCTCTTTGCTCACTGAGTTTCTGGAGCTACTGGCAACTGCTCTGGGTTTTCCCCTCCTGTAGAGCCCAAACACTTGGAAAGCCCCATATTCTCGTCACAAGATGTCTTTTATGTGAAATGCAAAAATTTATTTTGATCATACGTGGCATCTGGAGTTTCAGTAGAAAGTATCCAGTTGTTTTCCCATTAGCATTTGTGTTGATCTGTGACCCTGATCAGTGCCAAGATGAATAGTCAAGTTCTGAGGGGTTGGACAATTGCTTTTGAACCTGAGTTGCTGGTCACAGCCGATTTGGGGGAGGTCTCTGGTTCTTGTGAGGAACCTGTACTCTTATGGGCCACACCCAGCGATGCTCAGGAGTTACTCCTTGCTCTGCGCTCAGAAATCACTCCTGGCAAAATCACCATATGGGATGCCAGGGATTGAACCTGGGTTGGTCATGTACAAGGCACACATTGTGCTATCACTCCAGCTCCAATATGTTTTATTATGTTTGATTAGATTATTTCTCTTAGTTTTAATATCTATCCTCAAGATTTATTCAGGTGTCAGAAGTTCTTTTAAAAGTTGAATAATAATCCTTTTAAATGCCACATTTTTTTGGTTTTGTTTTTTAATTTAGCCAGTTACAGATATTTTGCTTCTTTTTTTTTTTTTTTTTTTTTTGGTTTTTGGGCCACACCCGCACACCCAGCAGCCAGCGCTCAGGGTTACTCCTGTCTATGTGCTCAGAAATCGCTCCTGGCAGGCACAGGGAACCATATGGGATGCCGGGATTCGAACCACCATCCTTCTGCATGCAAGGTGAATGTCCTACCTCCATGCTATCTCTCCAGCCCCGAATATTTTACTTCTTCTTGAATATTGTGAATATGCTGATACCAGTCTAGGTTCACAAGCATCATTCTAAGATGTGACTTCTGTTTCCTGCTCTCTTTCCAGAAGTGGGATTACTAGATCACATGCAATAGCATTTTTAGTTTTCAGACAAAACTTACTTTCCATGACATCTGATCACTTTACTTTCATATCAGCAGAACCCAAGATTCCAGTTTCGGGGCGCGGGAGATAGCATGGAGGTAAGGCGTTTGCCTTTCATGCAAAAGGTCATCGGTTCAAATCCCGGTGCCCCATATGGTCCCCGTGCCTGCCAGGAGCAATTTCTGAGCATGGAGCCAGGAGTAACCCCTGAGCACTGCCGGGTGTGACCCAAAAACCAAAAAAAAAAAAAAAAAAAAAAGATTCCAGTTTCTCCATATGCTTGCAACAGTAGGCTTTTTCATTGTTTTCAATAATAAACTTTTAAACAGGACTAAGATAGTATCCTACAATTTTGATTAGAATTTTTTCCTTACAATTAGTAGCGTTGAACACTTAGTGCTTATTGGACATTTGTATATTTTTAGATAAATGCCTTATTTTCAGGGGAAGTGTCTTTGGGCTATGACAATGCTCAGGAGACCATATGCAGGGATCGAACCCAACACTAAGGCAAGCACCGAACCCTTATACAATCTCTGGCCCATTTGCCAGTTCTAATTAGATTGGCTGCATTTTTTATTGAGTTGTATAGTTATCCTCCTGCCTAATCCTCCCTCCAACTGGGAGAATTGAAGCAGTTTTTCATAGATTGTTTCTTTTTCTCTTTTTCTAGGTTTTTGTATATTGTACATAGAACCTTTATCCAGTAGATGGGTTGCTGGTATGTTCTCCCATACCTAAGGTTGCCATTCATTCTTTTGATTGGTTTTCTGATGCACAGAAATACTGAATTTTGACAGTTCAATTTTTTGGGGGGGTCACACCCAGCAGCGTTCAGGGGTTACTCCTGGCTCCATGCTCAGAAATCACTCCTGGCAGGCTCAGGGGACCATATGGGATGCCCGGATTCGAACCAATGACCTTCCGCATGAAAGGCAAATGCCTTACCTCCATGCTATCTCTCTGGCCCTGATACAGTTCAATTTTATTTACTCTCACCATCTGTGATTTTGATATCATAGCTGAAAAAACATGGCCAAATACATTGTGACAGCACTTTTCTCATTGTCTCTTCCAAGTTTTATAGATTTGAGTCTTTTTTTTTTTTTTTTTTGAGGGGGCACACCCGGAAGTGCTCAGGGATGACACCTGGCTCTGTGCTCAGTAATCACTCCTGATGGGGCTCAGGACCCAAACCACTCCCAGAAAAAGTCATTGGAATTTTGAGATTTCAGTGAGTCTGTAGATCCCATTAGGTAGAATCAATATTTTGAGAACATTCCTGAGGAAGAATGTCATTATTTCATAGAGTCTACCCACTTTGCAAGGAAGGCCTGGCTTTTGGGGTGAGAGTCTAGGACCATAGACTGGAGATATCTAGGAATGTTGGGGCCAAGCAATGCCAGAGAGCATTGAGCTCCACCCCTATGAGCTATACCCTCTAAACCCTCAAGTATTTGAGTTTTAATTTTTGAGGGCCACACCCAGCAGGCACTCAGGGGTTACTCCTGGCTCTGTGCTCAGAAATCACTTCTGGCAGTTTCTGGACCATATGGAATGCTGAGAATCAAAGCCAGGTCCGTCCTCAGTCCCAGGTCAGCAGCATGCAAGGTAAATGCCCTAACACTGTGCTATCTCTCCAGCCCCATGGTTTCTGTTCTGAAAAGATTTTTGGTTTTGAGGTGTGTTGTGTGGGTTTTTCTATCCATTAGTTTCGTTGAAATAGTAATATGTGTTTTTAGTGGTGTTTTTAGTGCTTGAGTCTTCTCAAGCAGTGCTTAGCAGCCCCAGGGATTTACACCTGGTGATGCTTGGGGGACCATGTAGTGCCTGGGATCAAACCAGGTTGACCACATGCAAAATATGCACCATAACAAACCTGTGCTCTTGCTTCAGCCCATTTTGATTTTTTTCTTTGTGAAAGCTGCTAAATTTTGTTTGATGCTTCTCTGTATTCATATGGATGTTTTGTCCTGTTTATTTTCTTACATTTAAGCATCCTGACATCCCATGTATAATCCTTTTTCATCATCATGTCCATCCTTTGGTCCTCACAATACTTTTTTTGTTTTTGTTTTTTTGGGTCACAGCCGGCAGTGCTCAGGGGTTACTCCTGGCTCCATGCTCAGAAATCGCTCCTGGCAGGCACGGGGGACCATATGGGGCACCGGGATTCGAACCGATGACCTTTTGCATGAAAGGCAAATGCCTTACCTCCATGCTATCTCCCAGGCCCCGGTTCTCACAATACTTTTAATGTACTTGTGAATTGCTTGCTAGTATTATATTGAGGAAAGCTGTACGCTTTCAGGATACTTCAGGATTCTCTAGCTTTGGAGACAAATGCTATGTTCTTTAAATTAGCTCACAGATCACTTCCTCATCAAATTAGGCTCCACCCTTCACCCCATTAAGGTCTCCTGCGGACCCAGGGATGAACAGTGTCCACATGCTTCTGGGAATTGGGAGTTGATGGTGCTGAACAGAGATTTTGTATGTGGTGTTCGAGGATTGCATCTTCTTTTCCTTCTGTCCACACAGACACCAGCAGCAGCATCAGGGTTGATGTGGAGAGTCAGACAGTTGGCTCCAAAGGTTGTTGGTATCTCCGATTATTGAGGCTAGGGCTGATCATGATCAGAAAAGCTGATCCCAATCTCACCCCACCCCACACCCGCCCCTCTTCTTTATGGAGGTTGTTTTTCAGTTTTTTCAACTCCAGAATATGTTGGGTTTTTTTTTTTTTTAAAGAATTCCTACCTTTTTCATTCTCATCACCTTCACTCCAATGCCACCCCTCCCTGATCCCCATTATTTTGGTAAATTATTTCACTGACTTTTTTTAGTTGCTCATGGTTTAATCTAGTTGATTGAGCAGATATATACTTGTTTTAAATTTTTTTGGGGGGGGCACACCCGGTGATGTTCAGGGGTTACTCCTGGCTATTCGCTCAGAAGTCGCTCCTGGCAGGCACGGGGGGGCCATATGGGGAACCGGGGGATCGAACCGCGGTCCGTCCTAGGTTAGCACAGGCAAGGCAGGCACCTTACCTCCAGCGCCACTGCCCGGCCCTCTTGTTTTAAATTCTTTTTCAAGCTAGATGTCTTTATTTTTTTAGTGAAGCAAAATTGTTTTCAGTGAAAGAAATTTAGAGATGGGAATGGAAAGTGAAAGACGTAGCTTGAGAGAGAACACAGGAGTAAAAACCATAAAACACAGAAGAAAGATAATGTGTGTTCAAAAGAACATTGTCTTGGGGTGAAAAGTTTTTATTTTTTAATAATGAAAGAAGTGGTTTTGCCTCTCACTTTAGGTGCATGTTGTTTCATTGCTTAGTTTCTGCTGATCTTCCTGCATTAAAATAATAGTTTCTTCTCCCAGTCTTCACTGACCAGCTTTCCGCCTCTCTCTTCACCTCTTTATGCATTTCTATGGGTGTCATGCAATTTATTCCCATTCCTGTGCATTCAGCTGCTTTCAGTATCTATTTTCTTGATTCTCGATGCTGCTTGCTTGAGTCTGTAGTTCCTCACCCTATATTCATTGCCCCTTCCCCCAACACCTGCCATTCTGATGCTTCAGTCCCTGTAATGAGACATTCTTTGGGTTTTGGGTTGAGGTTTAGTTATCTCCGTTTCCAGAAGGGAACGGGGTATCCCCTACCCTCTTCACCTGCTCACCCACAAGTCAGTCGCTCCAACACACGGAACCACAAGCCTAAATGACAGCCCCCGCTAAGCTCTCCTGCCTTCCATTTATTGAAATTCAATTCAAGCCCCTCCACAAGGGAAGGGGAAAACCAGATGAAAGGCTATGGAAAAACAAGATCAATAGAAAATAATTAAGATACAAATGAGAAATATTTCATACAAGTGGGAACTATTTCTTTCTTTTTTTTTTTTTTTTTGGTTTTTGGGCCACACCCGGTGATGCTCAGCGGTTACTCCTGGCTATGCGCTCAGAAGTCGCTCCTGGCAGGCACGGGGGACCATATGGGAAACTGGGGGGTCAAACCACGGTTCGTCCTAGGTTAGCGCAGGCAAGGCAGGCACCTTACCTCCAGCGCCACCGCCCGGCCCCCAAGTGGGAACTAATTCAAATACCTCAATTTACCTCAAAAGTTCCCATTATGGGGCCGGCGAGGTGGCGCTAGAGGTAAGGTTTCTGCCTTGCAAGTGCTAGCCAAGGAAGGACCGAAGTTCGATCCCCCAGAGTCCCATATGGTCCCCCCAAGTCAGGGGCAATTTCTGAGCACTTAGCCAGGAGTAACCCCTGAGCATCAAACGGATGTGACCCCCCCCAAAAAAAATCCCATTAACAGCAGAGCACAGTCTGGCTTCCAAATGATGCTCCTTATTCACCTGGGTGCTGAGTCAAGTAGCAAAGCACACCTTTAGCAGCCCCCCAAAAATTACAAGCAAGGTTCAGACTTTTCCTATAATTCTCAGGATTTTGCACTAGGAAGAGGGTGGGATTTGGGCAAAAAGCATGCCACTAAGGCTCCAGTGGTCCTCAAACTATGGCCCGCGGGCCACATACTGCATTTGTTTCCATTTTGTTTCTTCACTTCAAAATAAGATATATGCAGTGTGCATAGGAATTTGTTGGTAGTTTTTATTCTTACTAAAGTTCGGCCTCCAATGATCTGAGGGACAGCGAACTGGCCCCCTGTTTTAACACCCAAATAACTTAGCAACAACAACAACCAGCTTTCAGGGCAGGGCTCTTTGCATTGCCCTCTAATGGTGAGGTGAAACTACAGGATGCTCCCCATCATCCTGACTTGGGTGTAGGTTATGCACAGAAACCAGGATCTCTAATTACAGAAACCTAACACCAAGAACAGGGATTGTGTGAAAAAATTTTACTGGGACACAGAGATAGATTGACTCAGGGGTAGGACAATGGAGTATGCCTGGAGCCCAGAGTTGGTCTTATGCCAGAATACTTCAGGAGTAAGGTTACCTTATATTTAGGCCAAGCTTTTTCTTTCTATTTCCCCTATTCTTTGCTGAGCCTATGCAAACAACAATTGCCACTCTCACACCATTTTTACTGTTTTTTTTTTTTAACTCTTATTCTTACTAAACCTTCTGCTATTGCTTTAGTGAGTTCATTGGTGATACAATAATTTTCACAAATACATTCACTTCTGAACTTTTTCCGTCTTTCTTTAGTTTTTAGTTTCTTTAGTTTTTCATTCTATTTTCAATTTTTTTGTAATGACTTTGTTTTTGATCATCTAGAAACAAATGATCAGTTGTGTCAACCATATGATGCATTTTCCATAAATAAAGTTTTTTTTTAAATGAATGAAAAGGGCAGTGGGATACAGGGTGCATTGATTGTGGGAAATGTTCTTGGATGAAAGGTGGTGTACACCATAAAACTGAAAAACATGAAGCACATTCTAAACACAGTGTTTAAATAAAAGAAAATAATAAGGATGAGGGAAAAAAAAAGTTTGAGGACCTAAGCTAATCTACCCTGGGATCATGGGGCTGAGCAGGCGAAGTTCCTCAAAATGCTCAGAACCAACCCTGGCACCTTCAGGATGGTTCATTCTCTCCCTCCCCAAGTCCACACCACTCTGAATGCTTTTTTTTTCTTTTTCCTGAGTATGGTTTTGTTTTAAACATACATTTGATTGTTGCAGATTCTTGTTTCTTGAGTTCTGGCCAAGCATTTTGTTTCAAATACTGTTTAGTTGGTATTTGGGGATTCCTGCAGTTACCCTCATGTCTTTCCCATAATCATTCTTTTTGCTGTTTTGGGGTCATATTCAATTTCTGTTCAGGGCTTACTTCTGGCTCTGCACTTAGGGCTCACCTCTGGCAGTGCTTGGGGGGACCAGACAGGATGCCAGGAATAGAACCAGGGGTTGGCCTTGTGCCAGTTAAGTTCCCTACCCACTGTACTATTGTTCCAGTCCTAATCTTTCTCATAGGAATGTTCTTTTTGCTTTATAGTATTATTATGGAAGAAATATAAAGAAAAGAAAAATAACATTTTAAAATACTATCGACTGTTATGCTGATGACTTTTTTTTTTTAATTTAGTTTTTGGGTCATACGCTGCAGTGCTCAGGGGTTAATCCTGGCTCTGCGCTCAAAAATCGCTCCTGGCAGACTTGGGGGACCATATGGGATGCCGGGAATTGAACTTGGGTCCATCCCAGATTGGCCGTGTGCAAGGCAAATGCTCTGCCACTGTGCTATCGCTCCTGCTCCCAGCTTTCAGATAACTTTTTTATTTTATTTTATTTTTTTGGTTTTTGGGTCACACCCGGCAGTGCTCAGGGGTTACTCCTGGCTCCATGCTCAGAAATCGCTCCTGGCAGGCACAGGGGACCATATGGGGCACCGGGATTCGAACTGATGACCTTTTGCATGAAAGGCAAACGCCTTACCTCCATGCTATCTCCCGGGCCCCAGCTTTCAGATAACTTTGAAATAAATTCTTAAAATAAGGACCCAGAGATAGTATAGGAAGTAAGGTACTTGCTTTGCATGCTGCCAATCACAAATCAATCCTGGCACAAATTAATATTGTCCAAGTCAAGCCAGGTGCCCCTCCAAATTAAAAAAAAATTTTTTTTTGTATAAAAAATACCACACTGGGGCCGGAGAGATAGCATGGAGGTAAGGCGTTTGCCTTTCATGCAGGTCATTGGTTTGAATCCCGACATCCCATATGGTCCCCCGAGCCTGCCAGGAGCAATTTCTGAGCGTAGAGTCAAGAGTAACCCCTGAGCGATGCCGGTGTGACCCAAAAAACAAACAAACAAACAAACAAACACCACACTGACCAAATTACAAACAGTATTGACACAAGCAAGCACATACAACAATATCCCCACCTAGTGGCTGCAAATTCCGTTGCACAATACAGGACAAAAGTCGTAGAGACGGCTGAAGCTTGGGGGAAAGTTGAGTCTTCTTAGAACTTTTCTCCTTCCATACCACCCTTTCTCCCCACTGTGCTGAGTGCTGAACTGCTGTTTTAAAATATTTCATCAGAGCCACTTTTTGAGGTTGAAAATTTGTTTCACTCATTCTTGGGTGAGGCAATCTAGACCTGATCCTCTGACTTGGATCCAGAGATGGCAATTCTCACCTGGGCCATTGCGATCTCCATTAAGTTGGACTTTCTTGGTGAGTTGCAGATAGTTGGTGTTCAGAGGCATTATAGAGAGCAGTGACCAGAGCAACTGGGCACCTCCCAACCTGGGTCCAATAACTCAGCACCCCAGAGGGTCTCCTAGATCTGCCAGTGTCCATCACTCATCGAAGAGCCAGAGCATTGCGGGTGTCTGGTCCAAAATCAGGATGAGGCAGTATATGTTCTTTCTAACCATGGTGATGTTTTTATCTAAGTTTCTTGTTATTTGGATGGGGTGCTTCATGCTTGGGAAAGTGTAGGCAATGCTGGGGGTTGAACCTAGGGCTGGCTATGTGCAAGACAAGAATCTTGCCGTCTGGCTGCTTGCTTCACATTTGTATAATGTATGTACTGATTTATAACAGTGTTTTTATGTCAGGAAAACTGCTGCTCACTCACAACTTTTTCATCCAAGAAAAATATGTGCATGGCTGAGTCTGTTCTGGGGATGCTTCATCTATTTATCACTCCAAGTTATGTCTTTAAAGCTGGAGACTAAAGTGCTTGCCTTGCACACAGCCCAACCCACAGTTTAACCCCAGAACTGTAATTGGGACCCTAAGGTTATCACCAGTTGTAGCCGTGACCACCACAGGGTAAACCCCATCGACACCAAGTTCATCTTCGTACATCTTTTAGGTTTATATTAAAACAATTAATTTCCCTCTTATGGAGACGTTTTGGGGGAATGTGTGTCTGTATTTCTGTGATGTTTCATTACCACCATTTGTGTGATTATTCCTTTCCCATATCCCCAACTATTTTTCCTGAGAACTTACCATTTCCTAATCTTTTTTTTTTTTTTTTTTTTTTTTTTTTTTTGGTTTTTGGGTCACACCCGGGAGTGCTCAGGGGTTACTCCTGGCTCCATGCTCAGAAATTGCTCCTGGCAGGCACGGGGGACCATATGGGGCACCGGGATTCGAATCGATGACCTTTTGCATGAAAGGCCTTACCTCCATGCTATCTCCCAGGCCCCCATTTCCTAATCTTTTATATAATTTACTATTTTAGCTTAATGTGTCTCACTAGAAGGGAAGCTTCTTCAAAGCAATTTCTGCTACCTTGTCTCACCATCGTTATGTTGCCATATCAATTCAGTTTGGCTGTAAATAGAAAACTAGTTGTCAACTTTTTAAGCCGGCAGACCAGAAGTTGCACAACCGTCTTCTGGGAAAATCTGCTAAGTCTTAGGAGGACTAATCAGAGAAATAGAATAAATTCCCATGGCTCACACATCTTCATTCAGAACCAAAGGTCAATTGAAGTGAGATTGCATAAATGCAGAATTTTTTGAAATTTTAAAACGAGTCATTCCTTTAGTGTCTTACTTGCTTTTTTGGGCGATGCTCCTATTAATCACAAGTTAGACCATGGGGATCCTTCATTCCCTTTGTCTCCCCAGCTGTCACATGAATTTCCCTCAGAAATAAAGAACTGGAAAGAGGGAGAGTAAGGTGCTAGCCTGTTTCTGGAGTAGTTGATCCTATGGCTTACGTGACTAAGCTCCTTTGTTCACTGTTTGCCTTTACAGGATCTCTCTGCATCATCATTTCAGGTACTACGTGCTAGTGAAAGTCTGGCCCCCTCCCCCCATGCTATGTTTTAAATCTTAACTCCTACAGGTGATATTCTTTGGCGGCGAGATATCTTTGGGAGGAACCTGTGTTCTGAGAGTATAATTAATTTAAGGGGTCTTTGGTTACTTCCCAGACCGTTATGCCAAGTCTGCAACTTGGGAAAGGCCCTCACAGCCTCCCCAGTCTTTTATTTATTTTTTAATTATGGATGACCTAAGATGTTAAAGCAGTGAAAATCAGGAGTAAGTAAAGCCTGGAGACATTTGTGAAAATTTGAGAAAGCAAACATTATGGGTTATTGGGGGGAAAAATCTATACTGAATATGGTGAGTCTGCCAAAAGCATAAAGTGCAAGTTTTTGGTTTGTTCTTTTATTTTTTTTTTTTGGTCACACCCAGCAGCACCCAGGGGTAACTCCTGGCTCTACGCTCAGAAATTGCCCCAGGCAGGCTCGGGGAACCATATAGGATTCAAACCACAGTCCTTATGCATGCAAGGCAAATGCCCTTACCTCCATGCTATCTCTCCGGCCCAAAGTGCAGTGTTTTATATCTTTGTACTATATGAAATATTTTTTAAAAGATCAGTAAAAGTATCAGACTCAAGCATGTTGAACCTGAGAGCCTAATCAGGACTTTTAAAATGGAGAAAGTCGGGGGCTGGAGACAGCATGGAGGTAAGGCGTTTGCTTTTCATGCAGGACAGTGGCTCAAATCCCAGCATCCCATATGGTCACCTGTGCCTGCCAGGGGCGATATCTGAGCATAGAGCCAGGAGTAACCCGAGAGCTGCTGGCTGTGATCCAAAAACCAAAAAAAACGGAGAAAGTCGGACATATGTTTAGATAACTCAAATTAAGAACATTTTTTAAAAGATCTAAAGGATCTTTTTAAGGGAGTTAAAAGAAGTGAAAACAAAAATTTACTTAGGAACTTCTTCGGATTCCCAGGACAGGCATCTGTTTAAAACTACTAGATGCGCTGGAGGTAAGGTGCCTGCCTTGCCTGCACTAGCCTAGGAAGGACCGTGGTTCGATCCCCCGGTTTCCCATATGGTCCCCCAAGCCAGGAGTGACTTCTGAGCACATAGCCAGGAGCAACCCCTGAGCGTCACCAGGTGTGGCCCAAAAACAAAAACAAAACAAACAAAAAAACAAAAAAACCTACTAGATGCACGAGTATGAATTGTGAAAGCTCCTGGGGAACTCAGGACAGACCCAAGTTCGCAACCCATATATCTCAATTTTGTAGATTTTTGCATCTTTACAAGTTTTTTTTTTTTTTTTTTTTTTTAAAGTAAGGGAGGGCCAGAACTGGAGCCATAACAGGGTGTTTGCCTTGCATGTGGCCAATCTAGGTCAGACCCAGGTTTGGTCTCCGGCATCCCATATATCCCCAAGACACAATTTGCAATATTTTATATACTCAAAATAACGTCCATAATAAACACATTCCTTTTCTTTTCTTTTTTTTTTTTTTTTTTTTGGTTTGGGGAGGGGGGACCATATGGGATCCTGGGATTCGAACCATCTTCCTTCTGGATGCAAGGCAAATGCCCTACCTCCGTGCTATCTCTCCAGGCCAAACACATGCATTTTTGTAATGCCTTCTTTTTTTTTTTTTTTGGTTTTTGGGTCACACCCGGCAGTGCTCAGGGGTTAATCCTGGCTCCATGCTCAGAAATTGCTCCTGGCAGGCACGGGGGACCATATGGGGCACCGGGATTCGAACCGATGACCTTTTTGCATGAAAGGCAAACGCCTTACCTCCATGCTATCTCCTGGGCCCCCATGCCTTCTTTCTTATTTGAGATGTCTTACTGGATTGTAGGATTTTGATGTGCCACTGAACTTCAATGTTAGGTGGTAATTCTCATGAGACAGCGAAGTTTGCATGTATTTGGCAAATGTCGAGATTCTGAGCTATCTCCCCAAGTTTATCTAAAATGGTAGCAGACAACTAGCCAGCACTTGAAACATGACTGAGGAAAGCAGTCTCAGATTTTTTTTGTTTGTTTTTTGGGGGCCACACCCAGCAGCAGTCAGGGCACCAGAGGATGCTGGGGATTGAACCTGTGTTAGGTACATGCAGAACAAGCACCCTATCCCTAGTCCCTTTATTATTATTGTTCTACACACAATTTAATTTCTATTTAATAGGAAAAAGTTAATAGTGTTTTAAGTCCATTTCTGGTTAACAGCTCTTTGAAAGAAAACAAAAACCCAAGCCAGATTGAAAGAAAACATTTATTGACTCAAAAATCAATACTTTTCTTTTTAATATCTACAAGCCAACACTGACGACTTTATTCAAGAATGAACACAATGTACAAAAAAAGTATGTTTATATTATAAAAATATGTCAATTTTCTCTTCTGGGTGCTGAGCATAGGTCAATTTAAACAAAATCAAGGCAAACTCGCAGAAGTGGAAGCTAATATACTTAAATTACTCTCAAAGGCCCACCAATAATGCTGCTTTGGAAATATTGAACCCAGCTACCATTTCCACCTTATACATATTTTACCTGCACTACGGAAAAGCACCTGGTCATTATATCATTTCACTTAGCAAGTTGTTAACAATCTAATGAAATCTGAATAGAAAAATCCTATGTGCTTCGATTTTTAAGAGATACAAAAGAAACAATTCTACTTGGGAATGCTGTTTAATTTCCCCAAAACGGAATTCTAATCTAGGTTAGAAATCTTAGACATTTAAAATAATTGAGCAGCACCTTTCCTGGTGACTGCTGTACCTGTGAGTCAGTGGCAGCTGCAGAACAGTTACTGGCTGACGAGTGCAGCCTTTGGCTTTCCACGGAAATTCCAGAGCTTGTTTGAGTATTTGGAGCAGGGACTATGGGTCTCTGTACTCTGTTCTGAGCATTACATGACAAGCATAAAAGTTGTACTAATTATAAGTCAATATAGAAGTAGACTATATCGCACCAGTGCTAGCAGCTCCAATCTGTCTATTTGCGCTTGCACAAATCAGTCTCTACACAGTGAGTTAATGACAACAGAGAAATTCAAGCTTTTTGTGGACAGATTTTTCTCTGGGATTGATACCTAAGAAGGCTCAAAATGATACAAGCACAAGCACTGGGTAATGCAAGTGCCTCTTGTATTGGGTAAATATATTTTAGAAGGATAATTGCTTTCATGTTTTGCCTCTATAAACCTCATATTTATTCATTTACCTATTTCATAAAAACCTGAGGACTAAGGAAAAGGGTAAGAGGAAATGATTCCTCTTTTTTATTAAATTACCTAATTCCTGGTAGCTTTTTAAGCTGAACCCCATCTACTACGTGAAATGTAACTCCTATGAAGTTAAGACAGGGCTGAGATGGAAATAAGATTTAAACATTAACAGTAAACTATGAGCTGCCTATACACCACACCCCTATGGGGCAGAAGCAGCATTTACACACTATAATAGTAAAGAAAAAACATTATGTTGGAACCTGAGCGAAGAACTCTCACCAGCACCAGGAAGGTCTCGGTGCGGGCCTTGGTGTGGTGTTTTACTGGATCTTGGTCTTTCCACTGCCCCCCAAAATATGTAGACTATGGAAAGGCCAACAACTCGAGTCTGCAGTTAGTAAGTAGTACAGGCCAAATGTTCAACAGACTGCTCCTAGAAATAACTGGATGACACAGTATCAAACAAGATAAAAAACAAAAATAGAAAGAGGACTCAAACAGACTGGCTAAGGAGAACCATCCCAACACGCAGCTACAAAGCCACACCTGTTTACAGGTCCTTGCTCTCAAAATAAATACACTGAACATTTACAACAGAGTGAGTGCCTGATGGATGCAAGCAGTTTTTATTGTCATTCTAATAGACCAAGGATCCATACTTCTAAAATAAGCTTGAGGCTGTGACAAGGCTGCACACAGCTATAAATGGTCTCTACTTAGCAGCACGATCCCTACCCCCTATGAAGCAATTTCATAAGCATGCAGATATCGTCTCTGCCGAAACTTCAAATGAATCACAATTGTGCTTGTGGGTCTCATACCTTCCAAAATATACATAAATATGACCAATTACAAATAACATCAGGTCCTTGCTTACCAATAAAATCATAAGGCTAAAAGGTGGAGATATTTAAAATGGAAAAAAAATGTGAAATAGCATTCATGAAAGATACCATGCTATGATTAGATCCATATTGCTAAAGAGGAAAAATTAAGCCACAATCCAAAGAACTCAGTCCACGAGTCCCCGGCATGCAGGCAGCTGACGGAACTGCAGGGTCATCTGACATGCGCAGCTTCGGAGCGAACAGTAACGTGTCACTGGAGGAATCACAACAGGCTGAACAAGACGCCACCACACTTCTTTTGTGTAATTGAAAAGAAAAGCAATTACAGGACAGGAAAAAAAAAAAAAGAATAGTGGAAAGTAAAATTAAAAATCTCAATGACCTATAAAATCAAGAGAAAAATCCAAATTAGTTTTACATGTAAGAGTTCATCTTTCTTAAAATTGATTTTCTTTAAAATGAAGGATCTGTCAGACAAAAATACTAGGGTCAGACATAAAATAAAATTACTATTGTATCATCTTCCCTCTTGTTTAAAGGACATTTACTTAGGAGGCTAATCTTTTTTGTTTGTTTCTTTTGTTTTTTGGGACCGTACCCGGTCATGCTCAGAGGTTGCTCCTTACTCCTGGCTCTGCGTTCAGAAATCATTCCTGACAGGCTTGGGGACCATATGGGATGCTGAGGATCGAATCCAGGTTGGCCACGTGCAAGGCAAAATGCTCTACCATACTTCAGTTCTCCTTTTTTTTTTTTTGCTTTTGGGCCACATCTGGCGGTGCTCAGGGGTTATTCCTGTATTGCACTCAGGAATCACTCCAGATGGGCTCAGGGGACCATATGGGATTCGAGGGATCAAACCCAGATCGCCAGTGTGCAAGGGAAATGTCCTACCCACTATGTTAGTCACTATATCTCTCCAGTCCACTAGAAGGTTAATCTTGTTATCAACATCTCCTTCCCAACATTTTACAGCATTTAGTTCCTCATAAGAAAGTGAGAAGAAAAATGTCTGACACAGAGGCAGGTGGAAAAGAGAGTAGGAGGGAAACTAGGGACACTGGTGGTGGGAAAACTGGTGAAGGAATAGGTATTGGACATTCTATGCCTGAAACTCAATCATGAATAACTGTAACTGTATTTCACAATGATTGAATTAAAAATTTTTTTTTAAATTCCTAATAAGGGGCCGAAAAGATAGCACAGTGATAGGGCATTTGCACTGCACACAGCCAATCCAGGATGAATGGTAGTTTGAATCCCAGCATCACATATGGTCCGCTGTGCCTGCCAGGAGTGACTTCTGAGTGTAGAACCAGGAGTAAACCTTAAGTGCTGCCAGGTATGACCCAAAAACAAAAACAAACAAAAAATCCTAATAATAAAGCTACCTAATATTCAAAATATAACTGGCCTAATATCACTTCAAACCCTGAACCAAATAAAATTTTTGCTTTACTCCAATAAGCTCCCAATCCATATCTGAGTGTCCACCCCTAACAAAGCTGGGATCCAGTTCAGAGCCTAGGCTGTGCCCTCTCAGATCTTTAGAAACTCTAGTTTGGATCCCTAGACTGTGTGGGGAGTCACAATACTCACCGAACAGGGGTCACCAGTGCTATCCTGCCTTAGTGTCCACAAGCTGCATTTGCACATTGGCTGACATGCCACCCCCATAGCCACCCTTGGACTGCATCTGGTTCTGGATGGAGCTGACCTGAAACACCAAAACAAAGTCAGATTTATGGTAGCTATTTGCTTCACATCAAATATACCAGCTTTTAGAGATATTTTAGGACTATTTGAAAAAAACAATGCCAGCTTTGTTAGGAGAAAAATAACAGCTCAAAACCTCATCCCTCCCATTTGTAACTAAATGGTTGGTACTCTGAGTAGCCCACCCTTTGGTGTTGCGACTGTTTTATGTGACTGCAAAGATAGCACCAATGATTTTGCCACAGATTTGGAGGCGAGGATCCTGGCCAGTCATGTACCCATTCAATACTGCAGCACTATTTCCTGGATATCAGCCACTCAATTCTTAGGATCAACTTAGTTCTGTCAATACTGCACAGATTGAAGCAGACTTGTGCAAATTAGAATGTGATGATACTTCTCGCCGGCTCAGGCTGGCCTCTGGCAGAGAGACCTCCGTACGTGCCAGAGGCCTCTTGGCCCGGCCTAGGGTGGGGGCGCTCTCGGGCCTGGGTCACCCGATCCCCCTCTTCCTCCTTCCTCCTGATCCTCAGGTGTTTGGGAGGACCTTATGGGGCACCCTGAGTTTTCCCCACTTCCAGGCAGGCTCCAGAGATCGGCTTATGTGGTGGAGTTTGATCTGGGGGGTGACAAATAGCTGCTCAGCTGTACTCAGGCTGTCTCTGTCAATTTCATACCAGTCTACATGTTACAAACCGCGCGGCGTGATACTCCTCCCTACCCTCAGTACCCCAGATTTACCTTTCTTAACTTCAGTAACACACAGTTCAAATCTCAGCCAAAGTCATACAGTCGATCTAACAATCCCAGAACTACTTTGAAGGACATAAATTAAACACATATTGAACACATATATCTTCTGAATATTTTATGTGTACTTTCTTTAACAGCTATAACTCTCTCTATATGTTCTTTGCCATGGTGTTTCTTTCCACTTTCATCTTGTTTTTTCTTTGTAAGCTGTCCAATAAGGATGTTGGTGAAAATGTCCCTCAGTTTAGTGCCTATGATTGAACTATGTCATGGAGATTGCTGGTCTTGTTCCTATTGCCTCCAGATGCCCCAATAACGGTAAATGGCATTGATCCTTGTTTGCATAGACACATTAAAATGGGAAAACAATATACATACAGATAAGTTCTTATCTAATAGAGGTAGGAACACACAAATCTCATTACAATGTACCTTACACCCTGAACA
>PVKC010014254.1:0-22294 GCA_004027635.1 Crocidura indochinensis
TATACATCGTGTGTCTCAGAAAATATTTCAGTAACTCAATTCTAGTCTTTAGACTAAGAATGTTTCTATATTCAGCTTTTCACTTTTCAATGTCAGCTTTTTTTTTTTTTTTTTTTTTTTTTTTTGGTTTTTGGGTCACACCCGGCAGTGCTCAGGGGTTACTCCTGGCTCCATGCTCAGAAATTGCTCCTGGCAGGCACGGGGGACCATATGGGGCACCGGGATTCGAACCGATGACCTTTTGCATGAAAGGCAAACGCCTTACCTCCATGCTATCTCCCGGGCCCCATGCTTTTTCAAACTTTATGACAAATACTAAAAAATATCATTCTTCCCTTGATACCAGTGATGTTCCAAAATCCAGGTCTCTCATTCACGAAAGACAACACTTTCTAAAATTCTCTAATAGATGGGAAAGAATCTTTTAACATTGAAAAAAAAATATTCTGAAAATAACCTAACTGATGTTTCTTTAGAGCTGGATAGGATAGTTGAATGTAATTCAGATAATTAGTGAAAGTGGAATGCTATGGCAGGCTGGGAATGGTCCAATCTTGCTGGGAGCAAAGTAGTAAAATGACATAGAAATAACAGTGATTTTCCCAAAGATGGTTGCTCTGAAAAAGTGCTAGATTGGGGCCCGGGAGATAGCATGGAGGTAAGGCGTTTGCCTTTCATGCAAAAGGTCATCGGTTCGAATCCCGGTGCCCCATATGGTCCCCCGTTCCTGCCAGGAGCAATTTCTGAGCATGGAGCCAGGAGTAACCCCTGAGCACTGCCAGGTGTGACCCAAAAACAAAAAAAACAAAAACAAACAAAAAAAAAGTGCTAGATTAAGTCCATGTTGAAACTGATGAAGGCATAAAAGTTTCACGGGGTAGGCCAAAGAGTCTCAGAAGCAAGTAGGTTTACTTTTAATCCTGCTTCCAAATCTTGTTTTGTTTTGTTTTGTTTTTGGATCACACCTGACAGGTATAACCTGTTCAGGGGTTACTTCTAGCTCTGTGCTCAGAAATCCCTCCTGACAGGTACAGGGGACTATATGAGATACCTGGATTTGAACCACCACCTGTCCTGGATCAGCTGTGTGCAAGGCAAATGCCCTACCGCTGTGTTATCTCTCTGGCCCCTACTTCTAAATCTTCTAACTCTGACTCCATGACGTTGGACAGTTAAATTACTTCCCCCCACAGGATTTATTTTCCCATCTGTTAAATGAAGATAAGGGTAATTTCCTCATCGGGTGGGTGTAAAAGAAACATGACAGAATTTAAGGCAGTTTAGCTTGAGGCCAGACATACAGAAGGATTACATTACATTTTTACAGTGAAAGTGTTGCTTCCAATTGAAAGCACTGAAAATACACGATATTATTTGAAAATCATTTATCTGGTCCATTAATTTTATTGTTTAAACAATGAAATTCCAAATATTGTTGCAAAAATTTTAATGCACTGAAACAGAAAGTAGAAAAAATATATATCTAGAATTTTTGTTTTTCACTTTTTTTATTTTGTTCTACTTTTTTAAATTATGTTTTGTTTTTTGGGTCACCTGGCTCTATGTTCAGAAATTATTCTGGCAGGCTCCGGGAAACATATGGGATGCTCGGATTTGAATCATCAACCTTCTGCATGTCAGGCAAATGCCTTACCTCCATGCTATCTCTCCGGCCCCAACCTAGATTTTTGAAGGTTCTACATTAAACATATATTACTGTATAGTAATTTGGAGATATTGACATCTTTATTATACATTTTTTCAACATAGTACATCTCTTCATTTATTTAGATATTCTTTGATTTCTTTCATTAGCATTTTATAGTTTGTAGCATATAACTCCAGATACTATGTTAGTTCTTATGCTTTACTATTTCAGCTTGCTTTTTTATTTTTGGGGTTATTCCTGGCTGTACTAAGGACTCAATGTTGGCTTGGGCTGTTCTAGAAAATGATACGCAGTGCTAGGGATCCAATTTTGGTTAGCTGCAAGGAAGTAATCCATTGCTTTTGTTTTTGTAATATTTACCTGGCCCTGATTCAGCTTTTAGAGACATAAAAGTAGTTTCAGATTTTAAATTTTGACTTCTATTTCCTCATCATTAAGTATATAGATTTAGATTACTCTATTCAGTATATACTATATTGCATCTGTATATAATATATAATTGGCATTGTATGTTAACTTATTAATTGATGGCTGCTGAATCCCATTATCATTCTATTTTTTTGTTAATTTGTCTTATATGTCCCTTGCTATAGTCAAAGAATAGAGCAATATTCAACAAGTCAAACAACAAAGAAATAGGTGTAAGCAATGTGGGCAACACAGAAGTGAAAAAAATGAGAAAGAGTAAACATCAAGAAAAGCTGCTCATAGTTATATGTAAATATATATAAGGTAATCTGGATAGAAGCAAAGAAATAGCTAAGAAAAATCTGAGAAAGTATTACATAAGTACACTACACACTTTCAGGACTCATCATATAACCAGATATTATGGAGGTATAAGAACAGATTAATCATCAGGACAAAGAAATTAAATATTGATCCACACACATACAACTTATTTTTTGACAAAGGGACAAAACCAATTAAATGGAGGAAAACTTTCCCTATTATCTAATATGTAGAGCAACTGGTTATCAGTAGGTGAGTAGGATTATTAGGTGTTAGCAGTGCTATATTAGCAATAGAAAACATAATCTATGAAAGAAATAAAGATTTTGAGTCAAAAAGATCTTTGAATGTGCTTATTGAAAAATCCAATTACAAGGATGTAAACACAAGACACAGATTAGGAGAAATATTTGCAAGAAATAGCTAATAAGAACTCATATCTATCTCTGAATATCTAGAACATGCAAACTGAATTTCCAAAAAAGCATGGTCAAATATGAAATTGATACGATGATATATTTTAAGAAAGAGCATCCAAGGGGAAAAATATGTTTAATATCACTAGCCACTAAGTGCACACAGATTATATTCACATAATTGTTGAATAATTAGGGTTTAAAATGTGGTACCACATAATGAATGCCAGTGAGGATGTAGAAAACTGAATTACTTCATGCATGACAGTTGGAATATAGTTTAGGACAACCATTCTGAAAAAGACATTGTTAGTTTCTTAAAAAAATGATGACAAGATACAAGGATGCAAATCATTGTTAAAGCAATATAATATATATGTATGTAAATATATGTAAAGTATGTAGTCAGCATCCAAAATACAGAATCAAAGTCAGTAACCAAAAATTAACTCCTGGACATTTATCCCAGAAAAGCAAAAATTATATACACAAAAACCTTTTATTTTCTTGTTCATAGCAGTTTTATTTATGAGTAGAAAACAAGAACATGTCCAAATGTCTTTTGTGTAACTGGTTAAATAATGATGGCATATCTACCATACCATCATATGCTTCTCAGCAATGAAGGAATATTTCTAATGTAGGCAGTAAGTTGGACATATTTCAATACGCTAGACTGCTTGGAAATAATTCAGTACAGGAGTTACACTATATATGTCCACTAATATACCATTTTGAAATTACAAAATTATAAAGATTAAGAATAGGTAGCTGTTAAGAGGTAGGAATGGCTATGAGAATTTGAGTACTTGCATTTGTGTAAAGGTCATTTAGAAGGACTATCCTTTGTGGTTTAGAATAGATGCTGATTTTTGTGGTGGCTATATTTAACTATGTAACAGATATACATATATATGCATGCATATATTTGTTTAAGTTATATCTGGGTTTTGTTTTGTTCTGTAATTATCAAAGATACCAGGCTGTTAATATAGGATTAAAATATAATACAGATAAACCAAATAGATCATCCAAAAGATTACATAGATATTCTGCATTTTGGAGACCCAGGTTTGATTTCTGCCATCAATAATCCCCTAAGCAGCACAGGAGTAATCCTCGGATGTGAATCCAAATAAATAGGTAAACTAACAAAAATACTTCACAAAAATATTGCAGGAGAATTATAATACAAATCAACATGTTCATCATATCATGACATTGAAATTAATTTTGATATTTTAGTACTAAGAAAATGACCTAGGCTCAAACTTTGGCCTGAATAATGTAAAGTAATACCTGAATAATTTAAAACAGGACTCTATTTTCTAAACTACTTAAAATTCTATGATAGAATTTAATTTTGAAAAAAATACATGTTTGGTTCAGAATATGGTGCATTTTGTAATGCGTTAAATATTACTGAAAAGGCTTTAGAATAAGAACTTACTCATGTCTATGATAATACTGTTTAATCTGTATGAAAAGATATTAGAATCAAGGCATCAAATATATCATAGAAATAATGGGGCCCGGGAGATAGCATGGAGGTAAGGCGTTTGCCTTTCATGCAAAAGGTCATCAGTTCGAATCCCAGTGCCCCATATGGTCCCCCGTGCCTGCCAGGAGCAATTTCTGAGCATGGAGCCAGGAGTAACCCCTGAACACTGTCGGGTGTGACCCAAAAACAAAAAAACAAACAAACAAAAAAAAACAAAAACAAGAAATAATATCAGAAATATTTTATAAGTACTTCATATAATTCAAATAGAATAATTCCAGATTTCAGTGACTTTCTATTTAAATATAAATGCTTTAAATTACTTTGGTAATTATTTTAAAAAAGCATTAACATTAAAAGACACCTAACTGAATGAGTTAAAATATTTACCCATCGTACATTTGACAAATGGCTAACCTTTGAAAAATTCATGAACAAAAATCAAGTAGCAGTATCAAAAAAAAATTAAGAGAGAAGAACTAACACTTCTCCCAAGAAGACAGAAAGATGGCCAACAGGACTATGAAAAAAGTTTTTCTCATCACTGATTATCAAAGAAATGCAAAGCAAAACCCTAGTGAAATATGAACTAAGTGAGAATGGGATATATCAAATACACTGAAAGCAATTAGTGCTGATGTGGATTTCATGAGAAATCCTGCTCATAGTTGATTATATTATAAAATGTTTCTGCTCCTGTGAAAAACACCTATGGAGACTTCTAAAATAGTTCTATCCCTTGATCCAATAATTGCATTTTTAGGTATCTATCCCAAGAATGAAATACAAAGTTGAAAAGACTTATGCACATCAATACAAAACTACATTTCTGTATAAGATCTGGAAGCAATCCAAGTACACAATGATAGATGAATGCATGAAGGAATTGTGGTATATGTGCATAGTGGAATATTATTCAGCTACCACAAAGGACACACTATTGCATTTTGCTACAAAATAGAATGGTTGCAAAACAAATCAAAAGAAAACACCAACCATCTCACTTAAAATTGGCATATAAAGAAACAGCAAAAAATTGACAATAGTCAATGAAAACAAATACTTAAATTGTGATAACAAAACAGATTACCAATGGAGGCAAAAGAGATGAGACAGAAAGGGAGGGAACAGGTGCTAGAGCACTAGCACAGCTGGTAGGGTGTTTGCCTTGCATGAGATTGAGATGGGTTTGATCTTCAATATTCCATATGTTCCCCTAAGCCTGCCAGTAGTATTTTTTGAGAGCAGAGCCAGGACTAATTCTCGAATGTGGCCTCAAAACAACAACAAACAACAAAAAAGAAAAAAAATAAAACAAAAAAACAAACCAGCTAAGAAGGGACTTAGGAACAGTGGTAGAGGAATACAAGCAATTTAGTAGTTGGTGCTTTGCTATCATATTTTTGCCTATAGCAAAATATCAACACTATTCTATAAACAATGTTACTTCAGTAATTATTTGAGAAAAAGAACTGCATCAAAGATGATTGTGGCAGAACAGACTTCTTGATCTAAAGTCAACTATTTTTCTTTTTAACCTCTCCCACTTCAACCCCACAGATTTCACTGCAAGCTACTTAGAAGAACCAAATTTACACTATCTTTAACATATTTTAAATTTTCTTTCACTAATTTTCAGGGAGATAGGTACAAAGTGCTTGGCCATATTTTAAAACAAAGCATGCTTTGAAACCTAAATTCCATTAAAAGAGAAAATTAGAATTGATAAAGCAAAACAACAAAAGCAGCAGCAGTAGGGGAATCTTTTCTCCAGCATATCTCAAAAATGCTCTGGATCATTTTATGATATGACTTCCTGTTTGCAGTCTCCTTTATACATCACTAGGATATAGGTTATGATGACATTTCTAGGATTTAAAGGTTGTAGAGAGCAAAGATTATAAGAGCTAATGAAAAAAACCATTGTATAAGCAACATAAAATGGAACTCTTATCTCTGTAACTAGCCTGATAGATATTTTTGGATTTAAGGATGGAATGTATCAGATAGACAATGACATAACTAACATTACGGTATTGTATAAATTATGTTGCCTAAAATAAAATTGGAAATAAATAAAATAATGTGCAAAAAGCAAAAAAAAGAGAGAAAGAAAATAGTAATTAGAATATTAATTAATGGGCCATTCATTATGCTTTGCTTTCACGGAATTTGGGAGTTGACAACAAAATTTTTTAGCCACAAGGGACTTAAAGGTCTCATCTCCTGCAATTTGTTTTATTGCAGAGTTACTGTTATAATTTTATCCAGTTTTCCAGGTCCTGCTAGTACTCATTAATATGTAAAATAGAGACCAATCCTGATTATTATATCTAGTTGCCAAAGTGAACCTAATCCTCTATTTTAAGGCTATTCATTTAATTAGGCTGAACTCTAATTAAGAATGGATAAAGTATACCCTTTCTGCAAAAATACTGCAAACCACAGTGCCTAAAAGGAAACAATCAGAGGAAAGGGAGGAGAGAGATATAGATAGATAGATAGATAGAGAGAGAGAGAGAGAGAGAGAGAGAGAGAGAGAGAGAGAGAGAGAGAGACTCTCAGAGAGGAAAGGGATGGGAAAAGGAAGAGTACAAGGAAAACTGGTGACACTGGTGGCAGGATATGTGCATTGGTGAAGGGATGGATGTTGGAACATTGTAAACTCAATTGAAACAACTTTGTCACTGTATCTCATTGTGATTCAGTTAAAAGTTATTCATTAAAAGATGGATAAATTCCTTGACAACCTCCAGTATAATCATTAAAGTATATAAAGGAAAAGTGAAACAAGGAAAATTAGAAGAGATGTAAAAGACATAAAACTTAAAAGAAAACTTCTTTTTTACATGCTTATCACATTCTCACTTGAAAAGAATTCAAAAAATACATTGCATATAAATAGAACAAAATTAAATCATTGTCACAAAGACTATTAATTAAATTAGAAATCTGCTTTTATTCTGTCTTCCAAAGGAGGTCTACATAGGAAAAAAAATCTCAAGATCTCCTATTGAGACAGCTACAAAAATAAACCTGGCACAACTGAATTTTATTGTATAATTACAAATAATGTAGACGAGCTAAACTCCATACATTCAGATGTTACAAACTTGAGTGTATTCTAAAATATGTTTCTGAAGATTGAAGCACCACATGAACTATATGTTAACAAAACCAACTGCTGTAATGTGATTGATGTAAAATTTCTATTTACAAAGTAAAAATAAAACAACTTCAGATATTATTTTTGCTTCTTGATTGTAATATGCCTTGTTATATTTTCCATCATTCCTAAAATCTCATTAAAATTAGTAGGGTTGTAATAAAGGGAAATAAGTGCAAAAATAATGTCGGATGGAGAAGGACGAATACTGTATGATCTTGCTTTTCTATGGTATAGAGAGAAACAAAATATGGAAATACAGAGCACTGACCAATGACAAGCCTTTGACATGACACAACAAACAGGGGTGGAGTGGTGAGAAATAATGAAAACATGAACTAGAAGTGACCTGAGGTCTTCGACAGAGGCTCTTAGGTACTCTAGTGGTGACGGAGGTTCAGTAACTACTATAAAGAGCACAAAAATGATCACTATTATAACCATGTTGCCTGAACTGCAAAATGCTAATCAATAAGAATAAGAATAAGAAAAAGAAATAATGGGCAAAAAAAGGCAAAACAGACATGATGGAGTACAAATGAATCAGACCAGGCAGTGAAGTTATTCTCTACATAAAGAGGTAGAGCCCATGGGCAGGACATGCTCAAAATGAAGATTGGAAAGAAAGCTGAAAACATGGAGCTTTGTGAAACTCCAAATAATACTTGAGAAGTAGATTTTTACATTCACAAGAAACAAGGTACCCTTTCTACACCCCTGGTTCCCCTGCCAGTCTCCCACCCCAACCCCCATAGGACTCCCAGAGAGGGCAGGATGGTGAAGAGCAGGATTAGGTTGAAATTAAATCTCTGATAAGCAGGAAAGGTGGTTGGCATCATCTGCCAAGCTTTCATTATGCCAAGAGGGGACATACAATGCTTTCTAAGATGCAGTATTTTTTCCTTCCAAAGAAACTAAAAATAAAGCTCAAGGGCACCAACTGAGTTTTAGGGGTTTTGGCGAGGAAAAGCAGCATATGATGCGATCTAGTTCATTCAGCCACTAATAAATAACTCTCCCCCTTCACACACTCAGATCCCAGTCTCTGAAATTTTCTCTGCAGTATTAAGAGGCAGTCCAAGCTTCTCATATAAAAGATCCAACTAAACAAACAGAGAAAATAAACAACTTGAATAAAAACAAGATGTTCAAAGGGCATTTGAAGTAAACTTCAAAATGCCTAGAGAATCATCTAGAGGAATAAGAGAAGCTATTGCAGCCTTTGAGAATAACAGAGCATTATATAAAACTAAATAAGAAGCAAGAAAGAAGTAAAGGGAGTTAAATATTGGATTGAAATAGAGATACCATCAAAGGATTTGAAGAATCAAAGAAATATTTAAATTTGAGCAAAAATATTAAAGAAATACCCTAAACACAAAATGTTAGAAAATATGGAGAAATGATAGAAATTATTATTCTATTGGGTTAGAGTTCTACTGAATTTCAATTATATAATTCAATTATACAATTGAAATTTTTGTTCTAGTTGCCCCAGATTTTAATAAAATTTCTAGGTAAAGAATATAGAAGAGAAATTATTCAATATATTGAATTAATCATGCATTCAAAGGCAGAAACAGCAATTTAAAGACTACAGAAAGAAAAATGCACAGTAAGTCTCTTGCCTGTTAAAATTTCAGAACAATAAAAAATAAAAAAAGATCTTTCAAAGCTTTGATGCAAAACAATTCACACACTTGAACCAGAATGGTTTCAAACTTCTTAAGAGCAATATTGGATTCCAGAAAACAATCATGCAATATCTTCCATATCAACAGAAAATTCTTTCAAACCTTGATTTATATACAGGTAGAATGCCAGAATAAAGATACTTCAGACATACATGGATTCACAATTAGACCTCCCAGGCATCTTATTTAGAAGGCATCTAGAGGATGTGCTTCATAAGAGAGGAGAATAAACCTAGAAAGAAAAGAAAAATTGCAAAACAGGAAGAGATTTCTCACCAAAATGATCAGCCAAGGGCAGTTCTACCCATATGCTGACAGGATGTTACAGAACAGCAGCTGTGGAGCAGCTTTTGAGAGCCATTGGCCTTCAAAGGACCCCGGGGATGAAGTGCTCCAAAGAGGAATGTATGAGAATTTATGAATTATTGTTCACAAGCATGCAGTAGAAATCCTGGAGCATTTATGGGGAAAAACTGATTCTAGCTATATTATAAAACCAGGTAAAAGATGAAAGGAGGCTATTAGTAATGAAAAAACAGTCCTGCTTTCTACAAGAAAGAGGAGTTGCATAATATAGCACAAGAAATGTAGAACTATAACACATTTTTTTGATAATGAACCTGAAAAGAATTTCCTGTTGGGTAGGACTGACTGAGTAATGTATGAAGAAAAATAATGTATGAGTAATGTATGAAGATAGTCATTATAAAAGATGAAAATGTTCTATAGTCTATTTGCACACAATACATATGAGATTTTTAGCTGCAAAATTTTATACAAGGAACATTTTCTGATGGATGTTTGGGAATCTGAGAAAAGAATATTGACTGAAATCCAAATGTTTTTTTCAATGGATAGATGAGCTCAATTGGATTTTAAACTTAAGTCAAAATAAATATAAAAGATGGCTATGTTGCCATGTTAATGAACTGCATTCACTAACGATTAATATGGAACAAGGTAACCAATGGCATTACCTCATTAAACTTACACCTCAGACAAGCAATAGTACTTTCAAAAGGCTATACCACTAATTTTATTCATAAATTGCCATTAATTGATATATTAAAGTTCCTGCACCAGAACACAAGTTCCATGAGGATATCACACAATTTTTTATTCACTTTTATTTAAGTCCAGGATGCTCAAGATATGATTAAAGAAGCAAAGGGTAAATACAGAGAAGAAATGTTTCTCATATGCATCCAAGGCATCTTCCATAATCCATTAGGATAAAATCCATATCACTGAATCTCTCTTCCTCACACCGTATTTGAACAAGCTGAGCCAAGCTTCTAGTCTTCATTGCTATATTTTAAATGGCTCTCATTCAGTCCCAAAGTTCTGAAAGACTCCATTGCATCCACTCTTGTTTCCTCATCTTAGGAATTCCATGAATGTGTGTCTAGGAAGTTTGACTATTTATAATTCAATTCTTAGGTAAACAAAAATCCTCTAGAGTAGAGGCTGCATTACCATCTTTTGAATTCTTGGGTTACATGTTCTTATGGACCATGAAGGGCCTTGAGTATGTAAGCACTGATGCAAAAATAAACTCCAGAGAAATAAAATCACTATATTGAAAAGGTAGAGAACTCCCGGGGGGTTTCCTGTCTAGGATTTCTTCCAGGAGATAAATGAGTACTAGTGAGGATGCTATTAACCCTACATTCTCCACCATTCAATAGTTCACAGAAAAATGAGTCAAGAAATCTGGATGTAAATCAAAAGGCATAGACCCAGAAAAAAAGTTCCATAAGGATTTCTTAAAGCAATCATTGTAAAAAAACATGGTAAGAAAGTATTGTACAGGGTACCTCACTGAGCTATAGAATATTTTGAAACTTAAATATTTTGCCTCTATTTCAATATGCTCAAATTTTCTGTATTTTTTCATTCTTTTTCTTCATAAACTACTTGCCTTGAGAGTGTTATCCTTTCAGTCACTAAGTACTGTACTGAATTATAAGAGGCAGGAAATTCTGATATTTCAGTGAGAATACAAATGTTGACAGAAAGTATGAAGGTGGAAGTCAGAAGGAACTTAGCATTTCCCTGAATTCCATCAATTGTTAGATTGTGTGTCCTTAAAGTAAGTTGTTCATGCACACTCCTGAGCTTTAAATTTGTGAACAGTACAAGAAAGGTGTTCAGAGACTACTTATTATATGTGTTCAGGCTTCAAAAGAGAGAAAGTATTAAGTCCTTAACACAATGCCAGGCACAGTAAGTAGCAAGAGGTAAAGCATCATTCTCTATCCACCAATCCCACAGGTCAGAATGACTGAAAAGCTCAGTGATTAAAAAAATAAGTAAGCCAAAAAAGTTAAATCCACTGCAGTTGTCATAATAGATCAGTGGCCATGCAACAAATGATTGGAAGAATCAACAGAAAAATAAAGAATACTGAGAATTAGCAACAGTGGCTGAAGTGTTTTCAGGGGCTAAAATGAACCAAGTTGGGTTCAATCCCTGACATAAATTTTGGTTCTCAGAACTCTACTAGATGCAATCTCTAGGAAAACAGATCCAGATACAAGTCTTGAGCATTCCAAGAAGTGTCGCTGTCTGTGTGTGGTGGGTGGGTGGGGGGACAAATAGAAAGGGGGAGGGAAAGAAAGAAAGAAAAAGAAAGAAAGAAGAAATTAAGAAAGAAAGAAAAAGAAAGAAAGAAAGAAAGAAAAGGAAGAAAGAAGAAAGAAAAGAAAGAATGAAAGAAAGTAAGAAGGAAGAAAAAGGAAGCAAAGAAAGAAAAAGAATGAAGGAAGGAAGGAAAGAAGGAAGTGAAAAAAGAAAGGAAGAGAAAAGAGAAAGAAAAGAAACAGAAAGAGAAGAAAGAAGAAAAAGAAATAGAAATAGAAAATAAAGAAAAAGAAAAGGAAAAGTGAAAGAAGAAAAAGAAAGAAAAAGGAAGAAAAAGGAAGGATGCCATTGTTTATACTAATTTCTGGAAATCTCTTTATAAAATACGTGTTTTTATAAAAGAAACAAAGGTTTCTTTTCAATAAAAAGGAAAAAAGAAAACAAGGAAAAAGTGGTTATTTCCAAAGTTATTGGGGGAAAAGAGTGAATTTTCTGTGGGTGTGTCAACTCATTGTTTTGATGACTGATGGCAGCCTTATGTAATGAAAATACTGGAAATTGAGCCGATGACATGCTACCATGATCACAAGACCAATCACGGTGACAGCACTCCTGTCTTTCTGGCTAGCTTCTTCCTTTCACAAAAACAAGGAGAAGCTGCTAGGCATGCCAAAGATCTTCCATTTATTTACCCATCTTGTTTCTGGCTTTGGGGAAAACCAGCAAAAATGATAAGTCTTAGTCTTCTAGGCTCTCTGGCTTCCAAAGGGGTTCATTCAATGGAAGGCCTTGTGACGCTGCTACTTTTGATTGTTTTATATTACTCTGTCCTTCCAGGCTGAATCACTTCACACTCTCATTGTCAGAAAATATCTTTCTTCTCACCAGTCCTGGGTTTCTGTGCTAGCTTGTTGTTCTCTTGCCAATAAGAAAAATCATTTGTACTATTATATTATCCTCTCAATGAAATATCTATAAAACATCATTGCCCTTAAACTCAAACAAAGAGAAAATACATCAAGATAGAAACAACTTACTTTAGTAATGCTACAAAGTACATTTTAGGGCTACTTGTGCTGAGACAACTGATTTGTAGATGAGTACTTTTCAAAGCATGCTGGCTTTTATTTGTCTAAGCTTACTAGTTCAGAAAATCATAAATAATATTAATTTTAAATGCTTAAAGTAATATAGAAGAGTAATGTCTGTAAGCAATGTTAAAATGAGAATCTGAAAATGAGACAGTGAGCCTGGAAGCACCATATCACTGAGTGATTTTAAAACATTTATCAATAATATTACTGTTGTGTTTTGCAATACATTTCCCTAGATTGCATTGAACTAACACTTGTTTCTTATCTGTAAAGAAAAGGTTACTTTAAAATCATGGTTTAATGTTCCAAGAGGACTTCTTAGAATTTTGTTCTAAGTGACCTGGAAGAGGTTTACAGTGAAAGGTAGTAAACAATCATTGTTTTGCTTCATTTGCCCTAGCCGTGGTCTCTGTCTCGCAGTGAAGCATCCTAGCTTAGAAGTATCCAAGCTAGAGCATTCCACCTTAAGCTATTCATCAAGAGAACTTACTCACCAATCATTTGATCAAGTCAACATCTTGACCTCACATTCCATTCCCAGAGGAGAGATGCCATTTCAGGATGGGAGTGCTAGGCATGTCCTGGAATGTGTAGGAACTTTCTCCCCTTATTGCCAGTAAGTCCCACAGTTTACTGGCCACTTCTTTTTATTTCTGGATTGTATCATTTGTATTGTCTCTGACTAGTGGGGATGGACATCAAGAACTCATTAATCAAATACATGAAAAGCGGTCAATGAAAATATAGTAAACAGAAAATAAATGTATTGAGTTATAAGTCCCTTAGGACTATGGCAATGTACTATTAACAGAGATTGATGATAATTGGAGGAATATTTATAAAATTTAACAGTGATATCGATGTATGTTAGAGTAACTGGGTGCAGGGAGTTTATATATATATATATATGATATATATAAGATCTTTATAAGCAATATATATCCAGATTTTTTGGAAGTCAAGAGATTGCACAGTAGTGTTTATCTATTTATAAAAATTGATACATTTTGAATGGAAATGCTGTCCTGCATTTAATCTCTTTCCAATTTGTAAGGAAATTTAAAACCAAAGTCTCTATTAATTTTAATGCACATTAAATAAAGAAAAAATTACAAAATTGCCTTCTGGTTACAAAGACAGACTGTGCTTATTAATCTAAGTATTTGTTAGACATGCATTACATAATGATAATGATAGAAATATCTCCAAGTTTGTATACACTATATGCCAGAATGGTTCTTTTTTTTTAAATGAAAGACATTTTATCACATTACTCTCAGCTACTACGCTCAGTGTTTCTCCTGGCTATGGACTCAGAAATTATTGCTGGCAATACTTGGGGAATATATGGGATGATGGTGATGAAACCCAGGTCGGCTCGCAAGGCAAGCACCCTATCATGCTGTACTATCATTCTAGCCCCAAGAACTCTTGGTCCTAAGAAGTTGCTTCAAAATATTAACAGAGGGGCCCGGGAGATAGCATGGAGGTAAGGCGTTTGCCTTTCATGCAAAAGGTCATCGGTTTGAATCCCGGTGCCCCATATGGTCCCCCGTGCTTGCCAGGAGCAATTTCTGAGCATGGAGCCAGGAGTAACCCCTGAGCACTGCCGGGTGTGACCCAAAAACCAAAAAAAAAAAATATATATATATATATATATATATATATATATTAACAGAAAAGACTCCTACAACACTGAGAGGTAGGAGCTTTTTTTATTTATAAATAATGAAATTGATGCCTTAGATTCCCAAGATGCTTAATAATTTGTGAACAAAAAATATGTTCCAGTTCAGCTAAAAAGTGATAGAGATAACTTTGACCTTTGATACCTTTGATCTGGCTTCATGTTGAATGGCCCTCATAACCACCATTTGACTTAATAGAAAGAAAGGAACTGAGAGGGTTGAAACACCCCAAGATTTTCTAATCTTACTTTTGGCAGTGGTTATAGTATCTGTGTTTAGCCTTCTGTATAATCCCCTTTCAAAGTTAGCCCTGGCTTCCTTTCCGAGCATCGGTTCCTGAACTGTCTTTATGGGAGTTAACGTGAACAGACCACTCATTGTTCACTTATCTGTGTCCAGCTGCCACTGAGAACCACCACACAGAATCCTATCAACTCCTCCTTTGTAGCTCAGATTGCTAGACTCAGAAAAATGGCTTTACTTAGGTTTTAATTTGTTTACCTAGTATTGATCTCCCCACCCTCATGATGGAATTCTGGACATAGCTGCACAAAATACGATAAAATAAACCTCTCACTAAAAAGGTTCTTTGCTATAAGTCTTTCTCCCAGTCCAGAGATATACATTTTCTGGCCTCTCCTCTGCTTTTATTTATTTATTTATTTATTTATTGAAGGTTCTGAGGTAGCTCCTAGGTAAAATTCTAAGCAGCTCCTTTATACTTTAACTATCATTTTAAAGAGAAGCTTGGAGTGGTTTGGGGTTAATCAACGAACCCTGATGTCCAGCAGTCTTACTTACATCATTCAGTTTACAGAATTAATTAAAGGCCGAAAAGAGAATAAATACTGAGTAAGAATGAAAAAAGTGTCTACCTATCTTCCTTTTACCTCTTTCTAGAGGTTCAATTATTCGAAACTTTCTGGGTTTACTGTTATGATCCATGCAGATTCCAGTATTGAAGAAAACAGGGATTGCAAGACCTTCAAAATAGTTCATTTCATTCTCTGATTGGTTCCAGTATTGAATTAATGTTAAAGACATAAAGAAACCTACCTACTTTAAATTTTAGGATTAGAAAATGTGTATATTTAACTGATATGTGGGTAACCACAGTATTTCTAATAGGAATGGAGTCATTGGAAAATAAATTCTGAGTGAATATAGAAGGATGTCAGTGAGTCACCAAAAAGTTATTAGAGGTTTGTAGATACCTGTTGGCTGGCAAGAGAATCATGTAGTGGACAAGTTTCTAGGTATAACCCCAGAAAATGTGAGTCACTGAAGTCCTCCAACTACCACCACAAAATATAGGATACATACACTTTTGTGTCCTCCAACTATCACCATAAAATATAGGATACATACACTTTTGTGTTTTGAGCTTGTCAGTAAGAGTTTGAACTCAAGAATGAGGAAGCTGCAATTCACAATTGCCAAAATCTGGAAACAACCCAGACGCCCAACAACAGAAGAGTGTCTAAAAAAACAGTGATACATATAGACAACAGAATACTATGCAGCTGTTAAAATGAAGTCATGAAATTTTCCTCTACATGGACATAGAAAGTATTATGCTGAATAACATATGCCAGAGGGAGAAAGACACAGAATAGTCTCACTCATCTGTAGGATTTAAGAAAAATAAAAGACAGTATGATAATAATACTAAGGGATAATAGAGATGAGGGATGGGGGAACCAATTCACCAGATGAAGCTTACCACAACTATCATGACAATGGTAGTGAGCGAGAGAAATAGAATGCCTATTTTGAATACAGGCAGGGAGTGGGGGAGGAAGAATATGGGGGGCATTGGTGGTGGAAAGGTTGCACTGGTGAAGGGGGATGTACTTTTTTTTTATGATCGAAACTCAACTAAAAACATGTTTGTAATCATGGTGCTTAAATAAATATTTTAATTAAAAAATGAATGAGAGAGCTCTCCAGATGCTCTGCTGGAGTGAGCTAGAGTGGGCTAGAAAACGGTCAGTTAGCAAACTGTTGGCAGTAATCCTAGTTCTATGGACCTCAGTGACAGTAGTGGAGAAGCAAAAACTGGATGAAGCCAGGATTATCATGTATTTCCTAAAATCCTGCCTGTCTTTCATACTAGTAATTAAGTTCCATCAGAGAAAACTTGGCATATTTGTTCTCTGCTACCTGGCACAGAGAAGTCTACGACTATCCAATGAGTATATAAATGTATTTGCCAAAACATTACCAAGCACCTGAGTGAGAATTGCAATTCAGGCCTTGCTTCCTAATCCTGAAAATTTTTTTGTTTGTTTGTTTTTGTTTTGTTTGTTTTGGTGCTCAGGGGTTACTCCTGGATATGTGCTCAGAAATCACTAATGGTTTGAGGGACCATATGGGACACTGGGGATCAAATTCATGTTCATTCTGGGTCAGCCACATGCAAGGCAAACTCCCTATCACTATGCTATCAAAATCCCTACCACTGTGCTAACACTCCATTTCAGAAGAAAAGTCACCACTTCCCACTCCTCACTTCTTAGTAATATTAAATAGGCACAAAACACATACCAACATGTGATAAAATCACACTATATTTTTTTAACAATCTGTGTGCAGTATTGTACCTGGGAAGAAAAGGCTCAGAAACAGAGGAAAAACAACAACCTCTACTAATCATGGTTAGAATCCCTGGTATCACTTATGCCTTCAAGCATATATATCTGGGGTCATTCCTGAGATCATGAGTACCACTAAGTATGGCAACAATATCCCTCTTCTCAAATAAATGAAATGAAGGCAGGGATCAAAGAAATAGCTAAAATTCTGTGAATGTTGCCTATACACACAAAACACATTCAAGGCAAAGTTTTTCTTTTTGTAGTTCTAAAGAAGATAGGAAATGAGCCAGGAAACTAGTGAGAAACTGTATGGGATAGAGGTAAATACAACAAATATTTCAGAAAAGTGTTCCAAGGTGAGTCACAGATCATGAGGAAGATGCATTATCCCAGAATGTTCAGTCATCCAACTATAAATTAGACAGCAGCAACAACAATAACAAGAAAATTCAATTGGAGAAGGACACATAACTCTAAAAACTCTTAAGATCTGATGCCAAAGAAGATCATCTCTCATGTGTCTTTAATCAGAAAACAGAAAAAATGATGGTTGAAAGAGAACCTGCTGGATTTATAAATACTGTTCCTACTTGACAATAGAAGGGTCTTCATCACATACTTCCATTCTCTGTCTCATAATATCCTCATCTATACAATGAGATTAAATAATAGCCAACTCCTCGGAGTACTAAATTTGAATTAAATGTGGATTAAATTAGCTTTATTGAATACAAGATATGTCACTTCAAAGACTGGTTTCTCACCTTTGTGCCAACAAATGTCTCCTAATTCATCCAAACAACTAAGAAAAAAAATGTCTTTTTGGTTCTTGAGTACAGAAGAAAATGTCTTGAGTCCTGTGCTATGCCTGGGGTTACATGAGATGACCATGATTCATTAGTAGCATGGACATAAAATAACCATAGACTGGTTTTGAAGATGGAGGCCACATAGCCTGCCTGAGGATGAATACAATTGGAAATAATTTCAATCCCCCTTTCTGCACATTATTACCACTTTCAAAGAAAGTTCTGCAAACTTATTCAAATATGCAATTTATTTTTGTATCATAATACCATAAACATTAAGTATTTTTTTCATTGATTCTTGAGGATCAGGAACTATGGTTTCTAAAAGAAATTCTTAGAGAAAAATAACCCCTTCCTATAGAGAGGGAATATGTCGTTGAATCAATCAGGATTTTAATTCTATCTCACTCTATAGCAATAATCTGGGGAAATACTATCTTTCTATACAAATATTAGCCTTGGCATTATTGGTGAGTCATTTGCTTCTTAAGAGACAGGGAATAGTCCTTAAAGACCGAAAGGGCAAGCTACAGCAAACTTATTAAGTTTACAGATGACATTAATGCCAGGGCAAGATGGGAGTGAGTTACTTTAAAGCACAGAATACCAACACAGAGGTAAAAGAGGCTACAGAGAAGCATAAACCTTAAAAAAAAGATGACTTAACTCTAAGCAGTCACATTTCTCCAACATTTGTCTTCCTTGCTTCTTAAGTCTTAGCCAAGCATATGAATGAAAAGTGAGAGCGGATAAAAAGATTTAGTAGATGTCATTCAAGATCTATGCCCATGAAGCCCTAATATTAACAGTATTATAAATCATGGAACCTAAAATTAAAAAAAATTAATTAGTGATAGTGGCCCTACAAATATATGAGATTTTGTTTCTTTCATTTAGCCTAGTCGGGTCACATGTAATATATTTACTATGCTTGGGGAAATATTTTGATAACTAATATGCTCTTCTGAGGAAAGACATACACATGATATAAGTCCAGAAGATAACATACTTATTTATAGGTCACCACTGTTAAGAGATTTATTTCTTTCTTAGGGAGGGAACTATAAAACGCACAGCAGTCGAGCATTTGCTTGCGTGCTGCAGACCCAGGACTGACCCAGGTTCAATCACTGGCATCCCATATGGTTCCCCGAGCCTGCCAGGAGTGATTTCTGAGTGCAGAGCTAGGAATAACCCTTGATTGCTAGCGGTTGTGCCCCCACAAAAAAAAAAAAAAACAAATAAACAAAATGGCCTTTAGAACTATAAAGCCATATGTTATTTCCTATAGCAATAATCTCAAGAAACACATTGTAAGTAATTCTCAGATTTAATGGGAGTCAGAACTTATCTGGAAAAAAAGGTGGATCAAGTTGGGACTCTCTACCAAATGGAGCCACAGATTCATTAGAAGAGCTCAGAGATGTGGTTTAGGGAGCCCTTGTCACAGTGAGAGAAATCTCTACCTGTTGAGGCTTCAGTGTAAGATGAGCAGGGGAAAATACTGACAAATAAAATATTAATGACTTTTTAAGGCAGACTGTATTAGAAATTGCAAAAATGGGGGCCGGGCGGTGGCGCTGGAGGTAAGGTGCCTGCACTAACCTAGGACAGACCTCGGTTCGATCCCCCGGTTCCCCATATGGTCCCCCGTGCCTGCCAGGAGCGACTTCTGAGCGAATAGCCAGGAGTAACCCCTGAGCGTCACCGGGTGTGGCCCAAAAACCAAAAAAAAAAAAAAAAGAAATTACAAAATGAGGAAGGTATTGTAGTCTTGGAGATAATGCAGTGGATAGGGTATATATCTAATGTGCATCTGACCCTGGTTTGATTTCAGGCAACACAGGGTTGGTTTTCTGCTTATGGCTGGGGGTAGCCATGGAGGTCTTCAAGCACTCTGGATGTGGCTTGCCTATCCCAAACTGTTGACTATAGGGCCTGAAAAGTTTTGCATCCTCAGACCCTTACATTTGACTACTGGGTAATTTGGCAGGGAAATGCAACGTCTCCCAACCTATCCCTATCACTACCTGATGAACATCACTTGGAAGATTAACAACAAAAAAAAGCTACTCATGTAAAAATATAAAATTTTAAGTTTAATACTATATACCCTTAAATTAAATTTGTTTAGCGGTGCTTGCCTTGCAAGCAGCCGATTCAGGACCTAAGGTTGTTGGTTCGAATCCCGGTGTCCCAAATGGTCCCCTGTGCCTGCCAGGAGCTATTTCTGAGCAGATAGCCAGGTGTAACCCCTGGGCACAGCTGGGTGTGCCCCCCCCCCAAAACAAAGAAAAAAAACTCATTGGTAAACTATACTTTTTAAAATTTTTGAACTTTTCTTTAAAGTGTGAAAAAAACTATGAATATACATGTGTGAGTTTGGTTTGCTGATCTTAGTTAAATCAGACACAGAAAGTGATCGGCAAATTATCACAAAAGTGAACTCAATGAATGGCTGAAAATGTACCTTATTTGATTCCATTTATCTGGGAGTGAGAGCAGACAAGCTACATTCTTTCACTCTCGATACAGTTGCCTTTTAGGAATAAAGGTTGCTTATTTTTTGCAAAACACTTTAAAAGTAGTTTATGTAGTATTTTCATGTTAACACTGTTTGATACTGTATGTCTATTAATTTACTACATTCAGTTTATATAATACCACCTTAAGATGTTCACTTCAGTTTTTGTTTGTGTCTGGTGTTCTGCATAGAATTAGGCTGTTAGTTACTGCCCTGTCTCTGTGTCTAGAAATCTCTTGAGCCCTCACAATTCTCATATCACCTATATTTGAAGTTATAAAACAAAAAGAAATTAATTAAAAAAATTCAAGTTAAATGGAAGTAAATGACATTGAATGTACAGTTTAGAAGTGTACAGTACATTTCATATTATGAAACTGAGAATTGGTTAGAGTAATATAGTGGTAGGGTGCTTGCCTTGCATGTGGCTAGGGAGGGTTCAATTCGTGGCATCCCGCATACCCACATGAATTTGGCAGGAGTGATCCCTGAGTGCTGAGTCAGGAGTAACTCAAGCATTTCCAGGTGTGGCAAAAAACAGAATAAACATTTTGAGAATCACTTGCCACACAAATGATTCATTTTTAAACTTACAGGTTTGATACAAAATGAATGTATGTGAGTAAAGTGCTAGTTATCTCTGCAGAAACATATAGCAAAGTTATTTCTACAAAGATCACATAATTAAAAAGAAGTGCTTTTCTTAACCAAATTTATAAATTGCTATCACATAATAGTAATCAAGACAATTTTATGAATTAGAAACTGTTAAGTTCAGAAAAGTAAAGTACAAAAATAATGAGAATATCTTGCATATCCTAATGTTATCTGGAATTATTTTCTTAGAACATCTTTCACAGCTATTTAAAGATTTATCTTTTATTTGAGGAATAATCATATTTCCCTTTATGTGTCATTTTAAATATAAAAATGACTTTGTACTTATTCTATCAAAAAATTTGAAAAAACCCTCTAGTTTAAAAAATTTGATTTTAACTCTATTTTTTATTATAAAGAATAAGGGCCCCTAACACAGGCATATCAAAGTATTATGATTTGTTTTAGAGGGCAAACCCTGTGATACTCAGGGCTTAGTTCTGCTCAAAACTCAGGGATCATTCCTGACTGAACTCAGGGGACCATTTGGGATTGAGCCCATGTTGTCTGCATGCAAGACAAATGCTCTACCTACTATACTACTGCTCTGACTCCTTCCTTCCTTCTTTCCTTCCTTCCTTCCTTCCTTCCTTCCTTCCTTCCTTCCTTCCTTCCTTCCTTCCTTCCTTCCTTCCTTCCTTCCTTCCTTTCTTCTTTCTTTCTTTCATCATAGCATTTAGTCATACTTTTTGGTTCGGGGCAAATAAGACTAAGAAGTACATTTCCTCATCCAAACAAATGAGTAGATAATATAATCATCTGCTTTGAAGAATTTCTTGAACAAACAATTCTAGAGAGTCTAAATGTGAAACAAGAATATTATATTTAAGTAGACAACATGTTTAATTTCTGTTCCCAAATCATAGCACACTTCCTTTGGATAACAGCTTCAGAGCTGTGTGGTTTTCAGGGAATTTCTCCAAGCCTGTCTGACTCATTCTCAAAATAAATTAGTTGTTTGAAGGGCAGATTAAGGACTCAAGGGTAGTGGGGTGTTATTAGACTGAGGGTCAACAATCACACTAGGCTTGATTGTGCTGGCTCAAAGAGCCATTCTGGCAACCCCACAGCCTACTGTTCTTCTGATGTCAGTGGGATGCCTGCTGGCCCTGTGAATTCCAGCCCATTCCAGGCAGCTTTGCCTCTATCTAGGATTGTTGACTT
>PVKC010014255.1:0-22415 GCA_004027635.1 Crocidura indochinensis
GGCAAAAGGATCTGATCATGTGTTGATCTTTTCTGTAAGTTATCTTCCCACTTCTTTGCCTTATCCATTGTTTGTTTAAGTTCAGTAGTCCCTTATGACTTTAATAACCCTATAAAGACAAAACTCATAAGTCAGTTTTCCAATACTCAGCAATTAGGCAAAGTAAATTGTAAAATTTATGTTTTTATGCTACTTGTTATAAAAGCTTCATCCTTTCCAATAATCCAAAAACATTATTAAAATAATGCATAAATATGTTTCCTGGTAATGTCTTACATCTATTCCTGTGTTTCCAAAGTCTATTTAAATTTCAGTTTTCCCATGCAGTACTTTTCTCCATTCTCCTTTGCTGAAATAAGGTGATTATCTGATAACTAAAAAATTATTTCCACTTTAAATAAGGCTGTCATTTTTACCTGAAATTTTACTGCTGCTGTGAGTGAGGAATGATTGAAAAATCAAATAAATTTACATACTATCCATCCAAGTGACCATCTAACATCTGAAAAATTAATTTCTAAACATTGATACATTTATCAGGTGCAAACTTTGTCAAATACACTGACTTTGAACCCTATCAATAAAAAAATATCCTGTACAAGTCCAGACAGAATGATTATCTAAGATCTGCTAGTCATTTATTCACTTCTCCCCCAAAATACATGTTTTATTTATTGAGATACTGAGACTTACAATACTGTTAATGATGGTTTCCTATCTACATAATTGCAACACCACACCCATTACCAGTTTAGCCACCTCCTTTCTTTACGTCCCCAATGACCCTCTCTCATAACATCTCCCACATACATATACAAGCACATATCTCCCACATACCTACAAACCCAGTCTTGTGGATAAGTTCTTTCATGGTATTGCATTTGGCCACTCATTATACCTTGCATGTATCTTTAAGTTCCATAAAGGACTCAGATAATTCTGTGTCTATCCCTATCGCTCTGACTGACTTTATTCACTTGATATCATCTAGTTCTATCCATGTTATGACAAAATTGCATTATTTTGTTCTTTTTTAGAGTTTCAATAGCATTCCATTGTGTATATATGCCACCTCTTCTTATTCATTCATTTGCTATTCGTTTCATTTCCATACTTTAGCTGTTGCACTAACTGATGTAATGAACAGAGATGTGCATATATCCTTTCAAATTAATATTTTTGCATTTGTGAACTAATTACCAAAAAGTAGTCTTGCTGGATTTTATGAGAATTGTATTCTTATTTATTGGAGAGATCTTCATATTGCTTTTGCTAGACACCAAACCAGAAGACATTTTCACCAACACTGACCTTTTGAAATTGTGCCCTTCTCACTAATATAGTATGATATTTCAATGTTGTTTTGATTTGCGTTTTCTTAATTATAGCGATGATAAGCTCTTTTTTATATGTCTTCTTTTGGAAAAAAAAAACAACATGTCTTTTTTATCAACTTTCCCATGCTTGATTTGTTGTTGTTATTGTTGAGTTTAATACATATATTAGACATCTACAACAAGCAAGTTCATTTCTAGGGCCTCGATTCAATAGAAAGCAATGTTTGACTCCACTGTGGTTGTCACAACACAATTATGTCTAAGAAAATACTTAAACAATCAGCTAAATAATTATGAAATGCAACCATAAGCTATGTTATAAAGTACAGTACATAGAGTTTCAGTACAAAAGAAGATTTTAACAATCAGATGACTCATGATAAGGGAGTAATCTTTATAAAAGCAGATTAAAGCAGATATGCCAGCATCTCAAGAGAACTGAATGAGACACAAGCCAAAAGTTTTGATCTAAGTGAGACACATAAAGTTTTTGTCCTTACAAAAATGTTTTGTTAATCTTTAATCACTGGTCCCTAGTTCTGTTTTTAGATAACATTATAATTTTTTTTCTTTTTTGAGTCACACCCAGTAGTGCTCAGGGGTTGCTCCTGGCTCCACGCTCAAAAATCACTCCCGGTAGGATCGGAGGACCATATGGGATGCCGGGATTTGAACCAATGGCCTTCTGTATGAAAGGCAAATGCCTTACCTCCATGCTACCTCTACAGCCCCATCATTATAATTTTTAATTATTTTATAAACTCACTTGATGACATATTGTTTTCTATCATTCACTAGAGTTCAAGCTCTAGTAAAACCAATTTTCTTATTCAACACACTATTTCCAGTGACATGCAAAGTGGCTATTCAATGTTTATTGTTATTGAACATATTAAGCTTCTAAATTGTGTGTGGAAATTGACAATAAATACAAAAATGACATCTGAGACCATCCAGAAAAAAGAAAATGTAATAATTTTAAAAGAATATTTTATTAACTTAAATATTAATTTTCTGTAGTGCATTTTATCAGAACCCCCAATCTAAAGCTAGAGTTGAGTAAAAAGTAAATAAATATATTTCTTTTGGGGATGTCTGTAAATAATGTGGTCATCTTCAAGTTTGTAAGGGACTCCAAGGTTCCCTGATGCTATGACACTGTTCCAGTCACTGACCCTCCCTTTGAAGACTAATATCCAATAAATTGCTCACAGAATTCAGAATAAACATGACTCAGCCTCTGCCTCATGACACATGCCCATCAGAGAGCCATTGGTGAGGCAGGACATTTTGCCTTTCCTGCCCTAAATTCAGTAAAAGAGTTTCTTACTCCTGCTTCTTTACACAGAGGTGTAATAGACCCACAGTACCTTGCTATCTACACCCTGGTGTTCCACTTTATTGAGCTCCTCATAGTGTCTATAATAACTCTTTAAATCTTTTTGTTCACAGTGGTTCTTAGGGATATAGGTTGGCCACCCTAATTTTGCATTACAGTGTTATATTAGACTTCAAATACAGTGCCCATCACTTACTTTTTAACCACTGCCTCCAATGCTCAGGGGTTACTTTTAGCTCTGCACTCAGGAATCACTCTTTTTGCTGCTGTGATGCGGAAGGTCAAATCCAGGTGGACATCAAGTAAGGTAAATGCCCTATGGTTGTACTATTGCTCCTGCCCCTCCTATCTCTTTTACCCTATTTTCTCCTCCATATATATATATTTGGTTTGGTGACCAAACCAGGTGGCATTCGGGGGTTACTACTAACTATTCATTCAGAAACTACACTTGGTAGGCTCAGGGGACCATATAGGATGCCAGAAATTGAACCCAGGATGGCTGTGTGCAAGATAAATACCCTACCTGCTGTGCTATCGCTTTGGCTCCCCAAAAATATTTCTAAATACCCACACTACTGTTTTCATAGTACAGCTATCTTCTATCAACCAACTCACTTTTATGCTCTCAATTGCATAAGTATGGTTAGATTTATGGTTTGGTTTGGTTTGGTTTGGTTTGGTTTGGTTTGGTTGTGGGGTAGTAGACACTCCCAGCAACTCTCAGGTGTTACTCCTGGCTCTGCACTCAAGAAATACTCCTGGCTGTGCTCAGGAGATCATAAGTAATGCCAAAGATCGTCAGCCAAATGTAAAGCAAGTGTCTTACCTGCTATATTATTTCTACAGACCCAAATTTTTAAAAATGTTTTTCAAATTCCCATAAGCAATGATAAGTAAGGCATTTGGACTTTGGAAATGATCTTAAGACAAAATATCATGTTCTACTTTTGGTTTGTGAGAGCTGTAGATGCTGTTCTTACACTTAGTCCAAATGAAATAAAAATTCAGAAAGTAAAAATGCATGGTTTAAATAGGGAAAATTACATTAGTAAACAAACACTGAAAAATGTTCATCCATGCTAGTAATCAAAAAATGCAAATTAAAGCAATGTTGAGAAACATTTTGTACATTAGGCTAGCCAAAACTGTTTAATGATAAAACCTAAGGTTGATTAGGATGAAGCTATTACATCTTTGATTCTGCCATTGCAAATTCATTCAACCTTTTTGGAAAGTAATTCAGCAACCTTTTGACCCAATAAATGGACTCTTGGTATTTAACCTTTTCAATACAAATTACTTAAATGAAATAAAATGCTGCAAAATATTCAATTATGTCTTATTATAGAAAAAACCTGAAAACCATCAGATTGCTTACGTGTGTTCATAGACATAAACATGAAATATGACCAGTTATTTGCAATCCACAGAACTAATTAGAATTCTAGGTTTCAAAATTCCTTCAAATTTCTAAAATTAGAATTTTTCATTCAAACTTAACACATTTCTCTGTGTTGCCTAAAATATTTTATAATAAGTAGATTTTACTCTTGAGATGGGGAAAATTATAAAGCGTATTCTATTTGGGAAAACAACATAAGTTCCATGTTTATCGGTTTACAACTTATAACTTGGTTCCACCCAAAACAAAGATCCTCCCTAGTTTCTTTGTTTGCTTAAAATTTTGTTTTTCCCAAAATAGAAATTTTCCTGAAATAGCATGTATCAAGCAAACCAGGGTGGGACCAGCTCAGAATAGGCCTTCCCTCCTTAGTACCCTGCCTGGAGGTGATCCCTCTCTGTCTTTCTCTCTCCCTCTCTCTGTATGTCTGTCTCTGTCTCTCTCTGTCTGTCTACTTGACCGCATGTATTTCATTATCAGTTTTATTTGTATTATTTCCTGTGGTGAAGTTTGCTGCAAATCTGCTTTTCCTCGGTGGAAATATGGTGTTTGGGGCCATTACACATGTAACCCTTTCCTATCCCCCAACATTGTCTATTCAGAATTTAATCAACATAGAGATTTTTTTAAAGAAAAGCAAGATACTGAAAGGCTACCAAAAAATTTCTACAAACTATTCAAATCACAATTTTTCTGCTAGAGAAAAACATCATTAACCTTGGCATAAATATACTGAAATATATATACTGAACTATATATATATATACTGAAATTTCAAATGTTTAGGAAAGTACTTCAAATTTCTAGAAAATTTCTTATTACAAATAAAATAAAAATTTTGGTATGAGCAAATAACTGGTTGATGTTTTAATAAATAACAATTTTTCTGCAATTTAAGAAACCTAAATAATACACAATGAGAGATCTATATTATTATGTATATAATAATTTTAAGCTGTTACCCAACATTTTCTTTTATGGTAGAAAATCAAAAACATCACAAAATATTCGCATGCCAATATTCTTTCTGAATGTGTATTTGAAAACTATCAATGAAAACAAATTAAAAAATGAAATCTAGTGGCATCAAAAAGACTTAATACCATGACAAAGTAACATTTATTTCAATAAGTAATATCACTTTAAAATTTAATATCATTAAATATAATATATTTTACAGAGAAATAGAAGAGTAAACAAAAGATAAACTCAATTGGGAAAAATATTTTGACCCAATCAAATACCTTTTCATGATAAAATCAACATTGCCTTATTCACTCCATTAAAAGGCATTTTCAGAAATCTACAGTTAATACAATCTTAATCATAAATGACTGATTGTTCCCCCCCCAAAATTATAAAAAGACAGATACTTGCTTTTATCACTTTTATTTAAATGAACAAAGAAATAATCTAATATTTATTAGAATACCAGATGGTGGAGGAAAAGGGAAAAGGGAAGAACAAGTAGTGAGGAAAATAACAACAGAAAACATTCCCACTCTCTAGAAAGAGGCTGCTGTAAAACTCTGAGAGGCAAAAAGAGTGCCCAAAAAATAGACCCTAACAGAACAACACCAAGACATATGGTAACCCAAATGGCAAAAAAAAAAAAAAGAGAGAGAGATGACCTCTTTAAAAAAGTAAGGAGAAGGAAAAACTCAAGTACAAAAGAAAGAATATAAAAATCAAACCAGATCTTCCATTTGAAACAATTCATACAAGAAGAGTGAAATGACATATTTAAATTACTGAATGAAAGAAAATTTCAACCTGTAGACCACTCCCAGTAAAATTCTCATGTACGTGGGAGGGAAGTTTAAAAACATTCTTGGACAGGGTCTGGGCAGCTCAGGTAGACTAAGCCTGGCCTAGGTCCCGACTCCCAGTGTCACTACTATTTGAATCCATTGTGATCTGGGAGGCAATGGGGAAATCTTACATATAGGAAGAATTTCTTATCTAATCAGAATAAGAACCCATAAATTTTATAGTGCAGCGGCACCCTTCACCATGAACATTTGTCATGGGAACTTGACTTAGGCCTCAATTGAACAGACATTTATCATCCACCATGAACCTCAGATCCCATCCTTGGTACCAACTCGGTTTTCTGCACCAGCACCAGAAATAAAACTGCCTCCTGGGGAGGCCCTAATGCAGCCCTGGAACCAACTTGCTCCAGAGTAGGTTTATATGACGCCCTTGTGGTGAGGAAACAGCAACAACTTGCTCTAAGGGCAGGTTTCCCTGCCTCACCATATAACAGTGAGATGAAATAAAAAGATGCTCCATAATACCCTGGGTTTCACCTAGGATCAGTGAAAAAGCCAAGATCTTCAATTTCTAAAGACTGACTTTGACAACCACACCTGAGTAGAACTTTTGCTGGGGCCATAAAGACCTTGGGGTTAGACAATTAGCATTACAAGAACCTGTAGTCAGTCTTATAACAGTATGCTTCTTGGTGGAGATACTCTATTTTTTTTAGGCCCAGGGTACTTCCTTTCTAATTTTGCTATTTACTACACCTATGCAAAATTTTTTTTAAAAACTGCCACACCCACCTCCCTTTTTTTGTTTAATTTATATTTTCTAGATAGAGGCTCCCACCATTTTCATAAAATCTTGAAGCATGAATCACTTTGTTTTAGCCCATATTTCCATGTCTTTCTACAAATTGATAAAATAAAAGAAAAAAGTGAATGGGCAGAAAAGCCAAATGGTCTCAGGAGCATGGGTGGAAAAAAATAGTCAGAACTAAATAATCAAGCCAAAGTCAACAGCAATAAAATCAAGAGACCCAAACTATAATAAGCTAAACACAAAATGAACCTGTTACACTAGTAGACCAGGGGACTAAGAGTGGAGGTATGGAATGCATGCTGGGAACTCTGGTGGAGAGAGATCAACACTGGTGGTGGGAATGACCTCAATTCACTGTCACTATATGCCTAGAAAACAAACTGAAAGACTTATAATTCACAATAATCTCAATAAAAAGTTTTAAAAGCAAACAAAACAAAAAATGAGAAAATTAATCTGCAATGGAAATAACATAAAACTATAGTTGCAAGTAAAATGTTCTTACATATAAAAATATGATATCACACAAATATACATGTACAAGCATATACAAATGCATGCCAATAAAGATTCAATATGTTTGAGGCATATAGCATAGAAAATTAAATCTTGCTTCTCTATTCTATCTTGAAGAATACAAATAAAAGTAAACAGTTACATTTGCAATAATATAAGAAAAATAAAATAATTATAAATTTAGTAAAATAAATATACTATAGCCACTAAAATTGACAAAACGTTTTAAAAATTAAGACAACTAAAAAGTGAAAATATTACTTTTAGTTATTATTTTGTTTGTTTGTTTGGGGGAGTTTGGGTCACACCCAGCACCACTCAGAGGTTACTTTCTGACTCTATGCTCAGAAATCACTCCTGGCAGACTCAGGGGACCATAAGGGGTGCTCTCCGGCCGCTAGCTATTATTTCAATGTCTGTTAAGTTTACCATTTTGTTTATGTTTTGCTCATTTCCCTGAATTTCCCCCCATGGCTCACTGAGTGTCCTTTATTTTTATTTATTTATTTATTTATTTATTTATTTTTGGTTTTTGGGTCACACCCGGCAGTGCTCAGGGGTTACTCCTGGTTCCATGCTCAGAAATTGCTCCAGACAGGCATGGGGGACCATATGGGGCACTGGGATTCAAACCAATGACCTTTTGCATGAAAGGCAAACACCTTACCTCCATGCTATCTCCCGGGCCCCTCACTGAATGTCCTTAAAAAACATAGATTTTCATCTTTATGAGCAGCTATTGTAAGTCATTGGACCTCAGGAGGCATTACACCTTGATTTGTCATGTTTATTGAGGCTTTGTACACTACTTTGAAAATAGTATATCTGGATTCCAATCTTTACTGGCTGATCTCGAAAAAGAAATGCTACCTTTCAGCAATATTGATACATCTATATATCTTTATTTAAACATCTTGATTACAAATATGATTGTAGTTGGGTTTCAGTCATGTAAAGAACACACACCTTCATGCGTGCAACATTTCCATCACCAATGTCCTAGATCTCACTTCTCCCCACTCCACCCCTGCCTGTACTCTAGACAGGCTTCTACTTCCCTCATTGATTCAGGAATGATTTCTGGGTGCAGGGCCAGGAGTAATCCCAGAGAGCCACTGGGTGTGACCCAAAAAACAACGACCAAAAAATAATAATAAAGAACGTTTTATAAACAAACTTGTCTATCACTTTTGATAACTCCTTCAAAGGTCTTTCCCCGTTTACTTCTCTGTGATGTAGTTTCAATGACGAAGTGTCTTAAGTGCTTGGTTGTGGGAGTCGCAGTCTTCAGCTGTGGTGCTCTCACATGTTGTAATGTAGTGTTCTCTAAGGATCACTTTTAGCAGGAAAACCGTAAGATTATCGAAGTACTTTCCATTCCATAAAGTCACACCAGGTGCAGGCCAACTTCTTTCCTAACACAGAACTAAATGCTGTCATTTGCATGCCTTTTGATTCTAGAGATAGCAGAATTTCTACCAGTATTCTCACTGCAAACACTCACGATCACTGGCCTCCTGGAGAACATGCAGGATGCCAGCCTCAAAGTGTAGTATGGAGGACTGGAGGAGGCCCTCTTAGCATTAGTGGTGCCTGGGTATTAGTTGGGAGGTGCCACAGCCAAGGCAACCCCATTGACTAAGGTCTGGGATTCTTGATGGATTTACAAAAGAGCTTAGAGATTCAACATCCCTTTGGTAAGTTCTACATCCTGACATCTGTGTTCTTCTCTTAGCCCCTCAGCCCTACAGCTCGCTTCACTCAGCATGATGGACAAAAGAAAATGGAAACTCTCCCTGAATCTGGCACAGTAGCAGTAATCAAGCTCTCAAGCTCTCACACTTTCCCTGGGAGAAATCATAGGTTAGTAGATTTTTCTTGCCGCTGAGCAGAATCAACTACCTGGATAAGAATTACAGGTAAAGTGAAACTTCCACTTTTCTTCTTAAGTGTGTTAAATCTCAATCATTTTGTTTCAGTGCTGTGCTGATACTTCTCATTCCCCTAGACACAGCATTAGACAAGCTTCTCAGGAATTGATCCTATTCTCTTAATCTGAATACTTTTTGAGTATGTTTACTTTGTGAAACTTTTCAGACTTACGTGTTCATAGACTTATAAGCTTTTATGTGTGTGTAGTCTAGTTTAATGGAATGCTTATTTCCCCTCACCCCAAAATAGCACTGGTCTTTTGACTACCGATTTGTTAAAGTAATCAGCCAGAAAAATATAACAAAAAGGAATTAGAGACTATTGTGATGATTTAATTATGTGTGAACATTTGCTTATTCTCTACCTCAGTGCTTCTCTACTGGGGACAATGGATAGGACATTTAGCAACATCTGGAAACATTTTTATTCTACAACTGTAAAATTGCTGTGGTAGAATATAGAGATCCTCCTGGGCTACGGAAGGCTGTCCCTTAAGAAGGAATTATCTAGCCTAGTATATCAGCATATATGAAAATAACTTGATTTCCTCCTATAAGGAAATCCCACAAAGAGAACAACCCTATCTTGTTGTATTGCAATACACAGAACCCAGAAACCTAGAGTACCTGGTAAATATTTTTTGGGTTAATTAAAGAATATCAGACTAGAGAGACATTATAGGAGTAAAGTGCTTGTGTTGTAAGTAAATGACCTTGGTTCAATCCTCAGCATGGCATTGGGTCCTCCTAAGTACTTTCATGAGTGATCACTAAACACAGAGTTAGAAATAAGCACTGGCCCCAACCCCAATAATAAATAAATAAATCTTTCACTTTGCATCCCTCTTTTATCACATATATGAAAACATATAGACCTTTCGTTTTATTTTTCTCTCTCATTGTGAATATACTGCACTGCATGCTTTGAAAGCACTGTATTAGAGCAGATGCCTAGACATACTTGAGAGAAATAAAGCATTAATCAGTTGCTCAGACCCACATGCAGTCTAGAAAACTGATAGAAAAAAAAACTTTTAGGATCACACACTTAAAGCAGTCACTAAGAAGAAAATATAAGTGCAAATTTGAGACTAAATCCTGAGATGATATTTAGAATTATGGTTTTTCTCACAGTTCTCTGACCTTCACAATCTTCATGCATTTAGAAGGATTCTAAATTCTACAGCTCCAGTAAGATGGAAGCTGTTCAAAGGCATGGGGATCACAGGCAATTTCTCTTTGACTAATATTTCGCATCTCACATTTTGGGAAAATCTGTCTGAAAATGAAATCTGCCTGGATTTTTTAATAATAATTTTATTTTGACCAAAGTAGATTTCAAATCTTTCACAGTAATATTTTTGGTACATAGTGACATTGAATCAGGGGCATTTCCACCACCAATTTGTCCTCCCTTTACCCCTGTTCCCAGCATGCATCCCATATCCCCCACCTTTACCTCTTGAGCTACTAGTATAAATGGTCCCCTCTGTGTCTAGTCTAGCTTGTTGTAGATTAGGTATTGATTCTGTTGTCATTGGCTTTGAATTTGGTGTTTAAGTCTGATCGTTTTTTATGTCTACTTAATGTTCATATTGTTTGGTCTTGGTACCCTCCATTTTTCCCCCTCAATTTGTGAGACAGAACAAGATGGTTCGAGTTACCTGGTTCTGTTTGAATCTGCCTGATTTTACTTAAAAAATTGGAGATTCTAAATGGTGATTCTGGCTTCTACCATCCACTCCTCAAATCAAAGTAACTAGAATTTAAAAAGCATGAGCAGTTAGCAAATTAGTCTAATAGGTGCCTCTCAAATTACATGAATTTGGACAAGTTAGTTAAATACTTTAGACTGTAGTTTTCTTTTCTGTAAATTATTTGAATTAAACTAAACAACTTTAAAGTCCTTTCACCCAAAATTTGATTGTTCAATGATTTAAAAAGACAGAAGTTATAAACTGTAATGAGGAAATACTCTGAGCTTTGCCAAGTCACAGGGATTTTCTAAGCAAACCCTTATTATAGCTAACGCAACAGCTTCACTTGATACTGGCAACAGGTGTGTAATTAAGCCTGATCTTTCTACAGCATAGTTCATTTTCCACTGATGGGTCTACAATTAAAACAACTCCCTCCCCAGAGAAGTATACATCAGTGTTATACTTTTCATCTTTAATTACACTGGTTGAAGATGAGTAAATGTGCCTGGGATCCCAATTGGGAGGAAGCAAATTCATTAGGTGGTTGTAATATGCCATCCAGTCTGCATTTCGGGTTCCTGTCTCTGTACTAGAAGGAGTCTTCCTTCACACAGATCTACACAGCAAAGGTTATTCTACCTTCTACTACCTACATTGCAAGGAATATTGTCAAATATAAAAATCAGGACCTTTCAAAGTGATACAATGCCAAAACTCAAGTTAATTTATAACTTGGGTGGCTTTTAGTAGAAGGACCAAAATAATTTACTAGCATTTTATAGAAAAAGAAGAAGAGGTATGGTAAGTTGCTTGCCATGGACAAGGTCACCCTGGAGTCAATCCTAGTTAAACCATTTGGTTTCCCCAACACACACCCCTAGATGTGATCCCTGAGCACCTAGTCCAAAGTGAGCTCTAAACACGACTGTGTGTGCCCCCCAAAAAAAGAAAAGGATTGACTCGTTTTGCAGTCAATCCCCATTATAGTGAGAATAGCTTCCAATTACAGTTCTCTCACTTCCCTTCACCATTCTCTCTTCAAAGCAGTCAACTACTTTGACATCATCTCTTCATTTATTTGTTTACTTATTTATTACCTTATTTCCCGCTTTTTATTATTTTATGAATATTTTAATTAGACCACTGTGGATTCACAGTTATAAAGTTGCTCATTTTTACAACTTTGTATCTCAAGGTGATTCCATTTTAAAAATTACTTTTATGAAACGCATGATTGATTTTCAGTCATACAATGTTCAACACTCATCCCTTCACTAATACACATTTCCTGTCATTAATATATCCAGTTTCTTTCCCACCACCCCTCCTTCTCAAAGACAGACATTTTTCTTCTCTTTGTATCTCTGCCTCTATCTCTCTGTCTCTGTCTCTCTCTCTCTCCCACCCTTCCTCTCTCTCTCCTTTAAAGGCCATGCAATATTATTACTGATGGGATAGTGCCTATCATTTACCTCCTTTAAGTACCCAGTTCCTGTTTATTACCTTCTCATTACCTTCTTATCCTCACTGGAATTTCAAACCTGGAAATAAGGTGGGAAAGCCCTCTCTGCTTTATTTTCAATCAGATGGTCACATGGTTCTGTGGGACCGTTGGTACTTACTGAATTTTGCTGACTTATTAAAATTTGGTTCTGTAAATTCCTGGAAATATTCTTGTTGGTGAAGATATTTGAGTCAGTGTGCTAGATTTATCATTAAAATCTTCTTAAATACTTATTGGAATTTGGTATTTTGAGTTCAGTGCAGTGGTTCAGTATTAAGCTCTCATCAATCTTTATAGGTTATATTTTTAAATCTAGAACCCAGCCTATCATTTTTGCTCTTTTGTGACAGCAGTAGTAGGCACTCGGCCCATTCTCTATCCAATGGGCTCTATCCAATGATATTTATTTTGACTTGTGTCTGAGAACAATTTGTCACATTGGCCCATAATTGTCCTATGCCCTAAATTATCTCCCAACTATTAAAGGGGAAAATAAGCCTATTTTTATGTCAAGAAAACTGAATAAAAGTTGCCTACAGAGGTCCCAGTTCTGCCTCAAACTTGTAGGGATGCATCATATGACTTTATGTGAATATTTTCCATGGAGGATAAGGATTAGAATTTTTTTCAAGCTTGTAAAACCATTTTTACATCCTCTTGGATTCTGGCCTATGAGTTAAAAAAAACCTCGTGTAGCAAAACATTTTCTTCCCTCACTGCTTTCAAAAGACAACTTTAAGTTGCCCTTTTTCAACAGACTATTTCCTGATTTCTAGATATAGTCTATAAGATCCAGTATCCTGCTACTTTGCTCTAAAGTCCCTTAATTAATGACCCAGACTCTAGAAATTGTAGCCTGTAAATAGATGCCAATGATTGTCTTTTTTGATCGGTCTCCTGATTATTATATAAGATTGCTTCTATTTCTACTTGCTGACACATTTTTGGTTTCGTATTTTTGTGACCATGCCCTGCAGTGCTTGGGGCTAACTCCTGGTTTTCTGCTCTAGTGGAACTCCTAGGAGTATTGAGGGAACCATATGCTGTGTCAATGATCTAACTGAGGTCAGCCACAGGAGAGTCAAGACTCTTAATCCCTTACACTCTCCAGTCCCCAAGATATTATTTTAGATATGACTCTTTAAAAAAGTATTATGAAGGGTTTTCTCTCCTTTTATAACCCTATATCATTTCATAATATAAAATCATTTATTTATAATTCCAAATTTTAGAGCTCTTTTATTTTATTTTTAAGTATAATAAGCTTAGACCGTATATGTGCCAAAACCCAATTATAAAGACTTCTATTACAAGAAAGAGAAAATAAGCAAAGAAACAAAATATAATTTAATATCCACATAACTCAATGTAGGTTTACTAACTTAAAACATGAGAAGAAGGCCTAGGAGAATTATTCAGTCACTTAGAATGTCTGCTTTGCAAGCATAAGGTTGAAATTTTGATCCCTGTTACCACCAGTTCTACTATTATTTAAGGAGCAGAGTCAAATTTATCTGAATAGGTAAAGAAAAGAGAGAAATTTGTTTCCAATAGGGAAATTTGAGCAGTTCCTGAAATGACAGAATAGCAATTTAGTCCTTGAAGGCCAAAATCATTTAAATGGATTATAGCTCTAGTTCTCAGCAGGATCTTTATTGCTCCTCAGAAAACTCTTGCCAACATCTGAAGATATTTTGAATTGTCAACATCAGACTGTGAATTTGAAGTAAAGAGAGACAAAATTACTGGTATATAATGGAGAGAGGACAAGGACACTAAATTCATTGCAGATATAGGCCTGGCCCCCACAATCGAGAATTATTGTTACCAGGACCAGACTATAAAGGGCATAAGGAACTTGGTTTGCATTATATTATCTCCAAATTGTTCCCCAGCATTGCTATGCTTCCAGAGTACCAAAGGTGTAGATCCAGGTCCTGATAACCACTAGTGTGACCTAAAATCCAAAGAAAGTATCCTGACCAAATGTCAAAATGGTCAAGACAGAGAAGCTCAGACAACCAGTGACTGATTTGAAATATTTTCACCTGGCTTTATAAAAGAAAATGAAAATACAGAACAAAAATGGCAGACTATTAATATATTTGGAAACTCATTATTTAGTCAATTTATAACTAAGCAGGGAAAGAAATCTCTAACCAAACACCAAACAAAAGACTTTCAATACCTACATGCATATGCTGTTCAACAATATAGCTACCATACATTTGGTTCAATACAAAAATATGATGCTTCCAAGACCAGGATGATTGTACAGCAAGCAGGAAGGGCATTTGCTTTGGATTCAATCAACCTCGGATCAGTCCGTGGCATCAAATCCCACAAGAATGATTCTTATGAACAAATCCAGGAGTAAGCTCCAAGAACACTAATGAGTATGGCCCAAAACCCAAATAAATAAAAACAACAAAATGCTTATTTCTGCAAACTATGATGTAAGAATAAAACACAATAAAATTAATTACTAACTGTTAAATAGACATCCTGATTTGTGCTTTTAATTTTTTAACTTCTTTCTTGCTAAATTTGGAACTGTAGTCTTCTTTATGTTCTAACCTCTCAGCTATCTCATTCACTTTCATGGTTTCAAATAGTCTCTTTGGGTAGAATATTCTCTAATATTTATTATCTATTCTTATATCTCCACCACCAGAGGTAACTTGTTTCCAGTTGAGTTATTGGATATTTTCTATTGAATATATCTTCCAAATCATTAAACAGAACCACCAAATCTTTATTTTTCTAAAATATATTTTATTCATTGACTAGCATATTTTCTGAAAAAATTGTCATCACCCAAACTTGGTACCAACTTTGACTCATCTTTGTACTTCAGTCACAAGTCTCAGAAGTTTTTTAATGCTATCAAGTCTCACTTTGTAATGACTTTCGCATCTTTTAACTTAATTCTAAACAGTTGTCACCAATTTATGTCAAGTCATTACTATTTTATGCAAACTTATATAGAAATCTCCTCAAAGATGTCCTGCTCTATCCTATGCCAATGGACCCTAAACACTATTGTTAACTTCTGCTTGCACACAATTACTTTCATTATACCAAATCCTCTGCTCAAAACTGGTCAGATTTTCAATTGCCAACAAGACGAAATAGAATTGCTTTTGCATGGAAATCAAAGTTCTTGATAATTTGACTTCAATGCTTTTATTTGGAGGCAGGGCACACCCGAGGGTCCTCAGGGTTTATTTCTGGCTCTGAGCTCAGAAATTGCTCCTAGTAGGCTTGGGGAACCATATTGGATGTTGGGGATCAAACCCAGTCCATCCCTGGTAAGAGCATGCAAGGCAAATACCCTACCACTGTGCTATCATTCCAGCCTCTGTGCTCTTTTTTAATTACATTTCCTGCTGTTGACATGAAAAGACTCTTCTCTCTAATAACTATAGTTTCTTTATATTTTTGCTAATACTTATGAATCTGTTTTTACTGTATTTCCAACCTCTAATACTCTACCCATCTCTCTCAAATATGCTATAGTCTATTCCCTCCACACCATTTCTCCACCACAGAACTACAGCCAATCAATTCTAACCTCACATTCATTTATATTCCCCACTCCTGGCTTATGATCAAAATCAGTAATAATTTCACCCAACTTACTTATATTATTATAGGGTCCACCTTAAAATGACCTTGGTATTCTTCAAATAGAACAAAATGTATTCATTCATATATTAAAACCTGAGATTCCCCATTATTTTTAAACGGCATCTCCAATGCTTATGCTCCTTTTTAAATTTCTTCCTGTTTCTGTTCTTTTATAGGCTTTAAATCTCAATTCACTACACTCCTTTCAAACCTCTAAGGAATGAATTCTGTCACAAATTCTATCTAGATCAAATAAGTCACATCTCCATCTCTACATTAAGACATGTTATTAGGTTATCAATATTCATCTAAAGGCAACAGTTTGTTATAAATATAAATAATACAATTCATAGGGGCTGGAGAGATAGCACAGTGGTATTTGCCTTGCAAGCAGCCGATCCAGGGCATAAGGTGATTGGTTTGACTCCTGGCATCCCATATGGTCCCCCATGCCTGCCAGGAGCTATTTCTGAGCAGATAGCCAGGAGTAACTCCTGAGCACCGCTGGTTGTGACCCAATAAAACAAACAAAAACAATAAATGATAATATGATAAATATAAACAATAAATATATTTATTATATTTGTATATGTATAAGTTATTAATCAATATAAATTTAAAACATAAATAAAAATAAACATGACTCTTGAAAGAGCTCCAGTGCTTGTCACATTGAACTTCATTCCCACACCTATACATTAGTTAGATCCTGATACACTATTCTGATAGATAGGCCAATTCTAGGTCTAGAGTCCCCTGTTCTGGACTAGTCTCCCCAATTATATATAGATTGAATTCAGTTCATTCCTAAGACACAGCTTTCTGAAGCTGCAATTACTGCCCTTTCATAAAAGTCAAAGCTAATATCATACACTCTTGTCCAATCATCGAATCTATTTTATAATCAGAATTACATGTAGTTTCAAAATGTAACTAAAATTTTTATCGCAGGTAATTAATAACATATGATTTGGGGTTCAGATACATTCTTGATCATATTTGCTAGCAGCAAAGGAACATAAATTAACTGTAAGCAAGAGAGTAAAATGTGGAAAATATTCAGAGATTCCTAAGAATGTTATGGGACTTCTACCTTTTGTGCAAGTTGTTTGTTCATTGCTACACTTGTTATAGTTAATGGTTCATAAAGTGCTTTTGCAAGTCAAATTTTGTTTTAGGAAAAAGGTCAGGGGCGTCCAGTCACAGAGAAATATTTTTTTAATCTTGCCCCTGATTTAATCATTTCTGGAAATATATGGATTACTTTATAAATATTTAGCTTATGAAAATTGTCTCTGAGCTACAAAATGAAACACCCAGAAACAGCAGATATCAAAAAATAAAGTAGCTTTCCCTTTTAATTAATTTAATTGCTTCAACAGTTTATTTCATACTCATGCAATATACTTCTATATGAACATTTGTGGTTTAACCATATAAGACTAGATCAATTTAACTATGCATCATGTTTAAATAATAAAAAATTTTCAAGGAAATTCCAAGAAACCCATTTTTGACTGCTTGCCGCCAGGTGAGTAATAGAAATTTAAATATCCTCTCTTCCCCTTCTATGTACTGAATAGTCCAATTGGCTCATAGAGTAAGCTAAGGAAAAGATAAAGTTCATTTCATTTGGAGTTTTAATATAAAGGATAGTTTAATCATAAGACCACTCATCCTTTAGAAAATGATATATAATTTCACATTTAATATGGTCATAAAGTCCATAAAGTTTTTCTTTCCTTTTTTCACTTTCCCAGTATGTCTTATTTGAATAGTTTTATGTAAATGCCACCTAGAAAATACAAAGTCAAAAAAACTTCCCAGGAATATTCATGCTTCTAAATCAGTGGTCCTCAAACTATGACCAGCGGGCCACATACTGTATTTGTTCCCATTTTGTTTCTTCACTTCAAAATAAGATATATGCAGTGTACGTAGGAATTTGTTCGTAGTTTTTGTTTTTACTATAGTCCGGCCTCCAACGATCTGTGGGACAGTGAACTGGTCCCCTGTTTAAAAAGTTTGAGGACCCTGTGAATCGTGCCTTGGAACTTATAGTCAGCTTGATACAAAAGGATGTAATTAATTTATCGCAAGGCTTGTATTGGCTATCAAAGAATAAATGTAGTAATTTAGAAAATTTTGTAATCAAATTGATACTTTGAGGGAGGATTTGGGGCCACACGCGGTGACGCTCAGGGGTTACTCCTGGCTCTGCTCTCAGAAATCGCTCCTGGCTTGGGGGACCATATGGGAAGCCGAGAGACCGTGCTCCATCCCGAGTCAGCCACATACAAGGCAAATGAGGTAAACGTCCTACTAGCCCCTCAAAGTGAGACATTTTGTGTGTTTATTTTCTAGGCAACAGAGTTTCCATTTATTTCCCACACAATCATTCTTTGACTTTATAAAATTCCAGAGAATTTCAAAAACTTTCTACCCAAGATATTACCTGCCCCATCTGTCTATGACTGAAACCCAGAACTACAATCATGCTTGTAATTATGGTGCTTAAATAAAGATTTTATATAAAAACAAGCATACATCAAGTGTAATTTCCAAATGGTAGGGGAATGCTACTGTTGTTGGAAAAATATAAAGGAAAGTCATATTTAGGAAGAGAAAACCTCAAAAATAAAAGAGCTATTTCATTCCTGCCTGGCTTTCTATGATATTACTGGTGGAGTGAGCTCCTTGGAAAGTCAGAACTGGTAAAGACTGCACAAGTTATAAGGGACACTAAATATCTGCAAGCCTCACTTGGACTTCAATCCAGCTGCAACTGAGACCCACTTGACTTACATAGTGTGGGAACCGTGCCTACAACCTAGATTTCCAGAACAATGATTCTCAATCTGAGCTGAGTTCATGATTTATGCAGGAAAAGAAATGAATCCCAACCTCTGTCAGTCTCTTGTAGAAAATGGATAGTAAAGTAATATAAGGAGAAAATGCTGAGGAGAAAATGAGAATTCTATAAAGGAAAAGTTTATTACTTATATATAAAGAGTAAGGAGTGCTGCAGAATGAATTTAAAAAGTTGCTAGAAGGGGCCAGAGCGATAGCGCAGCAATAGGGCATTTGCCTTGCATGCGGCTAACCTAGGACAGACCGTGCATTGTTCAATCCCTTGGCCTCCCATATGGGAGAACCAGGACCAATTTCTGGGCACAGAGCCAGGAGTAACCCCTGAGTGTCACCAATGTGGCCAAAAAAAAAGTTGCTAGAAGATGCTGATTATATGTGGTCTGCTTCCAAACTACCTAGTTTGGAATTTAATGTACAAATAAGAGTCATAGCTATGGAAAAGGTATTTGAACACTTCACTATCACTACCATCAACTTTCAAGGACAAAACTGACATGTCAGAAGACTGCAGAATATTTGAAAAATGCAAATAGTTAAAATATTACAAACTTACTGATCATTCATATAAGAATGAACATATTTTATTTCACTTAATAATCCTTTATATCTAATAATTCATTTTCACTTATCCAACAAGTCAATAACTACAGTGACTACTGGAAAATGTTGGGTTTAATAGAATTTACACAAGTAAAAACTAAAAAATGTGAAATACATTTTTCAAGTAAATTAGTGATGACTAATAGGTAATTAGGTTTTACAATTCTATAATTATTATCAACTGTGCCTGAAAATTTGTAGTAATTCCAAATTCCTGGCAAATATAAAATACTTACAGTATAAAGAGCAATATAAGGTACCAGTTAACTTTTTATTAAGTTCAAAAATATATTATTAAAGTAAATAAAAATGTATGTTAATTATGTCCATTTTTATTACCAGCATTATATATACATCATGGAAGGAAAAAAGATTATTTAAATAAGTGAGCAAATAAATTTTTGTAGTTATTTATCAGGCAATTAATTTGCTAGATATTTTAAATGCCATACTATTTTATTCATTTTTTAATAATGTCTTTAAGTACCATGGTTACAAACATGTTCATAATTGGGTTTCAGTCATAAAATGGACACACCACTTTACCAGTACAACTTTCCCACTACCAACGGATCCCATTGCCCTCCACACCTATCTCCTGACTGTCTTCGAGACAGGCATTGTATTTTTCTCTTTACCCTTGTCATGGTAGTTGTCAGTGTAGTTATTTCTCTAACTGTACTCATCTCTCTTTGTGGTAAGCTTCCTATCATGGGATGGTCCTTCCGGCCCTTGTCTCTATTATCTCTAGGTATTATTGCAATACTGTCTTTTATTTTTCTTAAATCCCAGAGATGAGTGAGACTATTCTGTGTTTATCTCTTTCCCTCTGATTTATTTCATTCAATGTAATAGCCTTCATGTCCACCCAGGTACAGGCAAATTTCATGACTTCATTTTTCCTAACAGCAGTGTACTATTTCATTGTAAAGATAGACCACAGTTTCTTTAGTCACTCATTTGTTTTTGGGTATCTGCGCTGTTTTCAGAATCTGGCTAATAAATAAAGCTGCAATAAACATAGGTATGCAGAGAACATTATTGTATTGTGTTTTTGAGGTTCTAGTTTATATCCCTGGTAGTGGTATTGCTGGATCATATCAGAGCTTATGTACATTTTTAAGGTATATCCCTGAGATTTTCCAGAAATGTTGGACTAGATGGCATTTCCACCAAGAGATTGAGAGTTCCTTTCTCCCTGTATCCACTCGAACACTGGTTGTTCTTGTTATTTGTTATGTCTGCCGGTCTCTGTGACCTGAGATGGTATGTTATTGCTTTGATTTGCATCTCCCTGATGATTAGTAATGAGGAGCATTTTTATATGTCTCTTGGACATTTGTATTTCTTCTTTAAGGAAATATCTATTCATTATCTTCTCCCCATTTTTTCATGAGGTTAGTTTTTTTTCCTTGTAAATTACTGTCAGTACCTTGTTTATCTTAGATATTAGTCTTTTATCTGATAGGTATTGGGTGAATCCCATTCCATAGGTGACCCTTTTTCCAAAGATGCTGTTTCCTTTGAAATGGAGAAGCTTCTCAATTTAATGTAATCCCATATGTTTACCTCTGCTTTTACTTGTTTGGACAGTGGTGTTTCCTCATTGAAGATGCCTTTAGTCTCAATGTCATGAAGTGTTTGACCTACATTTTCTTTTATTTTCCTTATAGTTTTAGGTGTTATATCAAGGACTTTAATTATGATGATTTGACCTTTGTGCATGGTGTTAGAGGTCTGAGTTTGCTTTTTTGCATGTGTCCCAGCACCACTTGTTAAAGAGGCTTTCCTTGTTTCATTTTGTTTTTCTTGCCCCTTTGACAAATTTAATTGATTATATATTTGGAGTTCATTCTCTAAATACTTAAGTCTATTCCCATTGATCTGGAGGTCTGTTTTTATTACAGTACCATGCTGTTGTTTCTTTTTAAATATGGAATACTTCACGAATTTGTGTGTCATCCTTACACAGGGCCCAAGGTAATCTTCTCTGTATCTTTCCAATTTTAGTATATGTGCTGCCAAAGCTAGCATAGTACCGTGCTGTTTTAATGATTATTATTTTATAGTACAATTTAAAGTTGGATAAAGTGATGTCTACCATATTCTTTTTCCTAAGAGTTGCTTTAGCTATTTTTGGGCATTCATTGCTCCAAATTAATTTTAGGAGTGTTGTATCCACTTCCTTGAAGAATGTCATGGGTATCCTTAGAGTATTAAATGTGAATAATGCTTTAGGGAGTATTGTCATTTTAATTATGTTGATCCTCCTGTTCATGAACAGGATAGGGTATATGTCTCCATTCCCTTGTATTCTCTTCTATTTCTTGAAGCAGTGTTTATAGTTTTCTTTGTATAGGTCCTTCACTTCTTTAGTTAAGAAGACTCCAAAGTATTTAAATTTCTGTGTCACTATTTTTTTTGTCCCCAAATTCACAATACAGACCAGGCAAGGGTCTGGTTGAGGTGTATATGGGGTGCATTTACTGTATCACCTCTTTCTATACAGTCAGTGTGAAGAACACAGCCTGTGGTAAGAATTGGGAGGCCTTATTTTTTCTTTGCTTTGATTTTTTTAACTCTTTCTTTTTAACACCCCCTTCACCAGTGCAACTTTCCCACCACCAATGTCCCAAATCTTCCTCCCTCCCACCCACCCCCACCTGTACTCCATACAGGTTTTCCAGTTCCCTCATTCATGAATATGATTAGGATAGTTCTCTGTGTAGTTATTTCTATAACTGCACTCAGCACTCATTGAGGTGAGCTTCATGAAGTGAGCTGGAAGTTCCAGCCCTCCTCCCATTATCTCTGAGGATTGGTGCAAAAATAACTTTCATTTTTCTCAGAACCCATAGATGAGTGAGACAATTCTATGTCTCTCTCTCTCCCTCTGACTTATTTCACTCAGCATGGTAGATTCCATGTACAGCCATGTAAATGAAAATTTCATGACTTCATCTCTCCTGACAGCTGCATAATATTCCATTGTGTAT
>PVKC010014256.1:0-22306 GCA_004027635.1 Crocidura indochinensis
GGCTTCATAGGGGTACACCTGGGGACGGGAGCGCAGCTCAGCACAGGGCAAGTGGTGCAGGGCGGGCAGCAGGGTACGGCGGCCTTACCTTGTACTCTGTAAGACAAAGGGGACAGTGTAGGCTCGGGGCAGGTGTGAGCCATGGAAAAGGGCCCCCCTGCAGCAGGTGGCCATGCACCCTCTCCTAGTCCTATTGAGACCTCTAGGGGCTGCGGCCCCCCAGAGCAGGCGGCATGGTCAGGAGGGAGGAGACGAGCCCATGTGGGGTTCAAGGCTTTGGTCCTCTCGGTGGAACCCTGAGAGCCAGTTTTCCAGGCATGGTCAGGGAGGGCCAGAGGTGGCCCCAGCTTCACTCCCCTCAGATCTTCCTCTGACAGTGCCCCAGTCCAGAGTGCCAGGCTCGCAGGCCAGGCCCCCGAGAACACCAGAGCAGCCCCCTGGCTTGCTGAGCCCCACAGGTGCATCTCAGGAGGGTCCTACGAGGGCTACGGAGGGGGCTGTTCCCAAAGTTTGGCAGCCTGACCCTTGGGGTCACAGACAGGCCAGGTGCTGCCCAGCCCAGCATCCCCGTCACCCCAGGGGCACAGGCGAGTGAAGTGATACAGCGCGACACGGTGGGCAGCGACCCCTGCCACACGCTTGGGCCACACCTGACACCAGCCACATATGTCCTGGCTGACACCCGGGACTGTCCCTGCCCCTCCCCAGATCCAGCCAGGCCCATGGTCCCACTGCAACTCCCACACAGACAGTAAAGTCGACGGGCCACCCCGGCACATGCCAGAGACCAACAGCTCTCAGGAGAGCGATCGAGTGAGAGAACAAGCAAGGTGAGGCATCTGCTCAGGGATGGGGAATGAGGGCCAGAAGGAGCAGAATGCCACGGGACAGGTGAGGCATTTGAAAGAAGAGCACCTCTCAGAAATGAGGGGGACCGGCAGGGGGAGCACCTGGGGAAGGAGGGAGCACCTCACAGAGGGAGCCCCTGTAAAGGAGGGAGCATTTCAGAGAGATGGGTGCACCTCCAGGTGTACCTCAGGCAGGAGAAAGCACCTTTGGGAGCCCCTTAAGGAGTACCTCAGGGAGTAGGAAGCACTTCAAGGAGCATCTGGGGGTGAGGGAGTGTCTCTGGGAGTATCTGGGGAAAGAGGCAGCACCTCAGAGAGAGAGAGCATCTATGGGAGCACCAAGGAGGAAGCAGTGTTGGGAATGGGGGGGGGGGAATAGCACCTCTAGGAGCACCTAGGGAAGAGGGAGACATTCCAGGAATACCTATTGAGGGAGGGTACCTCAGGAAGTAAAAGCATCTCTAGGAGCACCCTGGGGAGGAAGGAGCACTTTGAGGAGGATGGAGCACCTCCAGGAGCACCAAGGGAGAAAAGAGAAACTCCAGGAGCACCCAAGGAAGAAAGGAGCACTTTAGGGAGGAGCAAGCACTTCCAGGAGCATCCTGAGGAGAAAGAAGACTCCAGAACAGTCCCTGGAGGACAGCTGATGGCTACAGGGAGGAACTGGAAAAAGCATAGCCCTATGGTCCTCCCCAGTGCATGAGGCCCCTGGGGGACACCATTTTGGGGGAGTCTCGTGAGTAGGCAGGGTGGGCTCCCCTGCCCAGCCAGAGACCCATGTGGTCCCGGTTCTTGTACCTCGAGTACCCCAGCCAGCATCCGGGTCTGCTCCCCAGGGGGCTGCACTGGCATTCTGGAAGAGAGAGAGAGAGAGGGCAGCGGGGGGGCCGAGGATGTGTGGGGGCTGGTCCAGAGGGGCCTGCTCAGCCTCGGGCATGGGTGCCCACGGTGTCCGGCTCAGCAAATCGTGTGCCTCTCTGCATCTGGCACCACGCTGGCTGGCTGCCTCACCCGTGTCTCAGTCCCAGGCAGAGGGCCCGGCTCCTGGCAGCTCCATCCCCAGGACGCAGTGGGGATGGCAGAAGGACAGTGAGGACCTGGACCAGCTTGTGTCCTCATGCCAACATACTCTCACAGTGAAGCCAACATGGGCTACGGGGCTCCCCAAACCCTGGGTGTGGCAACACAGCCCTGTGAAAGGACAGGAAGAGATCACAGACATCCTAACAGGAAAACTTTGTCCGGTGGGGCGGGAGGAGGGAGGAACAGAGGGGTCTGAATGGACATTCTGTTTTGTTCAGGGTTCAGGCCACACCCAGTGGCGTCGGCACTCAGATTATTCCTGGCTCTGCACTCCAAATCACTCCTGGCAAGCTTGGGAGGAGATGCGGGAGGTTGAAGTGACGGAGACTAAACCCGGGTGGGCCCTGTGTCAAAAGAGTGTCTGCCCCACTACTGTGCCATGGCTGGATGGACATTTTTGAACATTTTATGGCTGTTCTCCATGGACATTTCTCCCAATGTGGATTTTCTGGAAACATCCTAATGCTGACAAGTTTGAGCATCCTTCTTGATACCCTCCACGGCCTGCCAGGCCCTCTGTCCCCACCCCAAGGGATTCAAGGTCAACTCAAGGGCGCTTATTCTGGGCATGTGAAGGACAACATTGTCCCCTGGTGCCCAGTTCCTGACATTGCAGTCTTCAGGTCTGCACACACCCACAGGGCAAGGAACTTGGAGACCCCCCAAATAATACTCAGGCCTCAGGGATTATCTGGAGGAGTGACCTGGCAGCATCGAGTTGTGTGTGTGTAGGAAGCTGGAAAGATCTGGAAAGGTCCTGATCTGTGATCAGGAGCCCACAGAGGTAGCTTCCAATAGGGCATCTTTGCCCGAGTACTCAGCAGAGGTCCTGAGGGTTAAAAAGCCTCACTCCCAGGGCTTACTCCCATTGGTACTTTTTGCTCCTTGAGACCAGAAGCCCCGTGATGGCCCCCATGTCAGCAGGTCCAAGAGGTTCAGATACTGGCCCAGATGACACAGCTGTGCATGGAGCTGTGCATGTGTGAGTGCTTAGCTTTTTCCTTTGAGACCTGCTGTTGAGGCTCTCCACCCAGTGCTCACTGCTGCTCTCTCTGCAGATCACCCAGGCCCAGGCCCATTCTCGCTGGATGGCTGCTGCGTTCCCCACCCACCCCCACTAGTGGCAGCGTACTTTCACTGTCCATCCTGAGCATGACATCTAAAGTCAGGGTCACCCACACCTGCTGCAGATGTCAGGTACAAAATCCAATTACCTCCTGGCCCAAGTCACCTCAGACCCATCACACCCCTGAGCCCTTCCCACATCCTGGACTGTCCTAAGTGCAGGAGAAGACAGCCAGGCAGATCTGTCCCGCATGTCCTGCATCCTCGCTGAGGCCAGAGGGCCACAGCAGTCAGGGGGCCAGCTTCCTCTGACCCCTCCTCCTCCTATCCCTGCCTTCTCCCTCCATCTCTCCCTCCATTCCCTCCCTCCATTGCCTCCTCCTCTTCCTGCCTTCCTGCCCTAGCCTGAGTGCTTCTCTTACTCTGGCTGTGGAGAACCTGATTACTCAGATGTCCTTTGGTGGGGTTTGATCTCTCTGCTCTCTAGTTTCCACCATCATTAGCTATTTGGAGCTGATGTGTCTTGGCTTCTGCCTTGACTTCAGACCACCTCAGCCGTTCCCAGACACAGACAAGCAGCCTGGAGGGCAGTGGGTGATGTCAGCAGGAGCCATAAGCAGGGAGGCCATGGGCCAGTACTCTGTGCCCTGTGCTAGGTCCATACCAGTGCCTGGGTCTGAGCAGGGGGCAGAGAGGGGCTGGATGAGAGTACCCCCACTCCCAAGTCCTATACCTGCAGATGCTGAACCTCTGTGGCACAGCGAGTGTGAGACCCTGCAATTGGGCACTCGAAAGAGCCAGCCAGTGTCCCCAACCCACATCCCGGAGGTTTGCCTGTCATGGACAAGATGAACCACAGTGGGTACTGAGGGGTGAAGCGTGTCCCAAGGGTCTCCAGTTCCCATCACCCCAGTACAGGAGTCCATAGGGAACCACCAGAGAAGGCGCAAACCCCCATGCAGAGGGGCACGAACAGCGGCTCATAGAGGGGACCTGGGGTGAGCAGACCCTGGGGTGCAGCCCAACCCCCACCGTGCACACAGGAACTCCAGAGAAGGCCCAGCCATACCGTGAAACATGCACTGCCCTGCCTGATACCCACTCCGCTGTGGAAGAACGGCCACAGGCTACATGCAGGGGGAGGGGTAATTAGTGGGGAGGGGCACAGCCAGCCACGGAGGCGCACAGGGACCAGTGGCAACCACAGCCCTGTGGCCAGGAGACTCCAGCATCTACCTGGCCCTGGCTCCAGGATAGGCTGAGGCTCCCACCCAACCCCTGTGACCCCCCCCTACACACACTCCTATGAAGTGGCTCCCCACCCCCACCATGTCCTGTGGGATGCGCTGCCTCATGGTGGCATGGAAGTGCACATGTGCCAGTCTAGTCTGTGCCTCTGGGCATGTACGTGGGTTCAAGTGAGTGTAGTGTACGTGCACCTGAGTGGGATACGAAGATGTATGTGGATATGCGACAACACACATGTTGTGTGTTGTGTGCTGGTGTGTGTTGGCTATATGTACATGGGGTGTGTCGGCATGTGCATAGATGTATGATGCATTGTACATATGGATTGTGTATATGGGTGTGTGCATGTGGATGTTTCTGCATGGATGTGTGTGCACATGACTGCAAATTGTGTGCATGTGACTGCATGCCAATTGTGTGCATGTGACTGTGTGGACATGTACCGTAAGCATGTCAGTTGTGTGCATGTGAATGTGCTGGTACATGTGTGCTTGGTTCTGTGGGTCTGGCACCACACATCCAACCTTCAGGGGTCCTCTCTGGAGATTAGTGGGGTGATGGCATTTGTGACTCTGCACCAGTCCTGGTTTGGGAGGACACTTATGCTCCAAGTACACGTATGGAAACGGGTTATGTATCTCCAGAAAAAGGGAAATCTGTGTGCACGGCTACATGGCGATTGTGTGATACTCCCACATGACACTTGTGGCCACTGGACACCATTGGCAGGAGGGGACGATGACAGCCACCAAGGTGGGTGGCATTCTCGGGCAAGAAGAGGATCTTCGGGTCCCAAGTTGCTGTTATCTCTGGAGGACAGACTGGGGGTGTCTACATCCCCATCCCTCACACCAGACTCTCCTGGGACTTGGTAGGAGGATGCTCACACCCAGGTCTGTGTGTCCCTGGGCTGGAGAGATGGGTGGATAGGGACCACCCCAGGGAGCCTCCTCCAGGCTGCAGGTGAGAAGCAGGGGGCAGAGCCCAGGCTCAGAGGGCCATTGTTAGTGTGCAATGAGCCAAGGTGGGGTAATACCTACCCGGTGGTCCAGGCCACTGTTTCCGTGTCCCGGGACAGGGTCGGGGTTGGAGGGGGGATATCCTGAAAAGACACACATGCTGTCACGTGGGCATGGCCATCTCTGTCCCAGAGAGTGGGGTGAGGGGCAGGCACCGGGCACTCCCTGGCTGGAACAATTCTGTCCCCAGACTGGGGACTTATCCAGCAAGTAGGAGCACCAGCACGGGGGTGGTGGTGGTGGTGGTGGTGGGGCTCACCACAGGAGACCACCCTGCTAGAGTCTGATATCTGGCTGCTCAGAATAAGGTTCCCATTGCTGCACCCCAGAACCCTTTAGCCTCACCAATGTTGTTGGAGCCCACATCACCCCACTGGAGCTCAGGTCCCAAACCAAAGTTCTCTCTAGTGGAGGGCCCAGAGAGGTCATTTGTGCTTCATGGTGAGTCCCCAACACCCACAAACACTCAGACCAGACCTGTACCCCCAGAGATCTGGTAGTGTCCAGGACTGAGTGAATGTATGTGGGGCAGAGTGTTTCCCTGGCTGCATGCAAGTGTGCACATAAGGGACCCAGTGTCCATGTATAAGAACCTGGTATACATGCGCCCCACATGGGCAAGTTTGTGTATAAGAGCCTGACACATGTGTTCATAGAGACATGTGTACAATATCTTGGTGTACATGTATTTTTGCACATTTACAAGTATCTGTGCACATGGGAAGACCTGGTTTCATGTGCATAGGAGCCTGATGCATACATGTGAACACACACATGTGCAAACATATGTGCCCATATGTGAGGACATGTGTGCCGGGCACAGGTGAAGGACCATGCTTCCAACTGTGAAGCGGGCGCTAGGTCCCAGGCACCCTGGGCATTTTTAGAGGGCTGCTCTGGGGCCCTCTGAGGACAGAGTCGTACCCTGTCAGACTAGCCCAGGACACCTTCGGGAAGACCTGGCTTACATACATGAGTGTCCCCTGGATAATCCCAGGAAGACTCCAGGTGGGTTCTTCTGGAGTTAGTTTTGGGTTCCCCCAAATGCACCCCTTCTTGTTTCACACACAGAACAGGCACGGCAAGGGGTGACACATAAAATCAAGAGTCCCTCGGTAGACACTCGAGGTCACCAGGTTGGAGGGTCTCCCCGAGGTCCTGGCCAGCACCAGCGTCGTGCCCAGCAAGTCAGAAAGGCGCCTTGTCAGGCTGACCCAGGCGGCAGTGCTGGGGCTGGCTCAGCAGGTCTAAGCAGGTGAACCTGGAGGAGGGTGGGGTTTGGTCCCACTCTGTAGAATTCCCTGCCCCATGCCCCAATGCTCCTGCACAGGGCCACCCACATAAAGCTCCCCGAGCCAGGACATATACATATGTACACATACATATGCATACACATATACATGTGTATACGTATACCCAGGCAACTCTGACCTCGGGGTCCTTCCTCCAGGGCCTGTCCCCGCTGACACTGCCAACTGCCCGATTCTGCAGAACTGAACATTCTCTAGGGCACCTTCCAGAACCTCCCTGTACCTGTAAATGCAGCGGCCCCCCGCCCCACGTGTCTTCTGGAGGGGTCTCAAATCCCCAAGATCTATCTTCTGCCAGATGTGAGCCTGAGGCAAGGATGGGTTTTGTAGGTCAGACTGAGCAAGCATGGACCTGGGTCCATGAATATGGGATCTGGGTGCGGTGGGTACTTCCCTAGAGGACCTCTAGCACCCCCATACCCTCTGGTTCTCACAGGATATGGCTGGGACGAGTGAGGGCCCCTCGCACAAACCTTCCAGTATGCTTGGGTCCTGGCTCCTCCCTGTGACCTCCGAATACTGCCTGAGTCCTTACAACACCTTCCCCAGGATGTCGTCTGGAGATTCCAAGACAGGACTCTGAGGCAGACCCACTGCAGGAGCATTCCCACAGGACACACCCTGAGGATCTGCCCAGAATGTGCTCCAGGATGTACACATGACACCTCCCCATATGCCTCAGGTTTTGCTAGTCATGGTGCTTCTGAGGGGTGTCTCCAGCTGTGGCACAGCTGTGCTGCTGAGGAACTCAGGAAGATGTTGTGACGCCCATCCCACAGGAACCTCACCTTGCCCGGATTCCTCTAGAGACTGCAGAGAACAAGGAATACTCAGTCCCCCAGAGGGACACCTACCACTGAATCCCTCCAGTCTGTACCCACAAAGGGACTGGGTGCCCCCTTATTTCTGTGGTCACAGTGGCCACAGCAAAGCGGGGGCCACATCCAGGGACAGAAACAAAGGTGCTACATGTGAGGGGGAGAAGAGGGCTAGCAGGTCTGTGCAGGACACAGGCCACATGGAAAAGGTGGTCAGGAAAGGGGGTTGTGTGCACTGAGGAGTCCATCAGGCGGGCTGAGTGCAGCGGGCACCCCAAAACAGGCCATACAGTGACCCCAGCGGTCTCTGAGTCCCTGCACTCAGCAGATTGGTGTCCAGTGTCCAGGTATGACACTTGTGACCCACACTCCTCCCTGCACATGCTATGTCTCTATGCTTCGGGAAGGCACCTGCCAGTCAGAAGGGCCATGCCGATGGACTGTTGGGGGGTACCTGGAGAGCCCTCCAGACTTGCACCTCTCAGAAGCTCTTGGGCCTCAGACATGCCTTGATTCCCTCCAGGCCTGGGAGCCATGGGACTTCCCACGTCCTAAACACACTTGCCAGAGGAAAAGGGAAAAGGAAGGAAAAAGGCTATAGAATGACAGAAAAGCTTTGATCTGACCAATCACATGATGGAAAGGTTCTGGCTACACAGTGGGAACTTGGTGCTTGCTGGGGTTCCCTGAGCCCCCTCATGTTTATGGAGTCACAGTCCTGGGACGTCCCCACTGCTCAGTACAAATGGTATCAGAATGGTGGAAGCCCGTGCCTTTGTCTCCGTGCTGCCACTGACCCCCTAATGCCTGCAGAAGTGCCTAAAGTCACACAGGCAGGTAGAATTGTGCAAAGCCAGTTCCCTCTGCCCTCTCCCAAACCTGCTGCCTGCCTGGACCCCCAAAACCATCACCTCCAGAAGACCAAGGGGATCTGTGCCCCAGCACTTAGGCTGTGGGGTGCCCCGATGGACCCGGGAATAGGCATCTGTCTCTGTTAAAATTCATGATTCACACATACAGTCAGCATGTGTCTCCCCGAAATACCCGAGGACAGAAGAGAAGTCCCTGAACAGGATACAGTCCCCCCTCCCCCCAGTTCTCACTCACGTCCTATCATGAGCACATGTGCATGTCTTTTCTGGAGAGAAAAGCTGCTGCCTGCTCCCGGAGAGGAGGGAGTCCACACATCCTCTCCCAGAAGGATTAAGGAGCCAAAGATGCTTCCAGACTCTGGTCAGGAGCACCATGGCCACTGACCAACCGTCCACCAGGAAAACCAGCCAGCAGTGAGGGACCAGGCACCCCAAAACCAGCTTTGATATTTAATGAGCTAAGTTTCAATTAGGAAGGGGCCTGGCAGTAAGTTCTGGGACCCCTGGGCCAAGAGGACGTCCAAGCCCCTCAGGCTCAGAAGAACCACTCACGTGAGTAAAAGCTGTCCCCCGGTGTCGCCTGCAGCGTGTCCTGGTCTGCACCACTGTCCTGTGACAGGCACTGAGCGGCCAGCTCGGGGGAGTTCGTCCTGGTGTCAGTATCGCCTTTGAGAAGCAGCCAGGTGGCCTTCTGCGAGAGAGGTGGGCATAAGCTGTGTCCCCCAGTACCCCCCCAAACTACTAGCTGCAGAAAACATGATGCCTGGATGGCAACTCTTGCTTCGAAGCACAGAGGATCGCTCCCAGTAAAAGGAAAGGGGGCCTAGTGCGTCGACTGAGTTTAGGGGGTCTGCTAATTTAATTACAGTTCACTTAGGCACCAGGATCTGCAGAATTATCAACAAATGGGACTCAGACAGTGTTCCAGCTCCAGTCTCATTACTGGGTCTCCTTTATTTATTTATTTATTTATTTATTGGTTTTTGGCTCACACCCGATGAGCTTACTTCTGGCTCTACACTCAGAAATCACTCCTGACAGGCACGGGAGACCATATAGGATGCTGGAATTCGAACCACTGTCTGTCCTGGATCGGCTGTGTTCAAAGCACAAATGTCCTACCGCTGTGTAGGACCTCCGGCCCCGGGGGTCTTCTTTATTTTAGGGTGTACACAGGGTAGTTCTCAGGGCTTACTCTGGCTCTGTGCTCAGTGATCATTCCTGGCTTAAGGAATCCCATGTGGGATGCAAAGGACTGAATGTGTTTGTGTCACCCTAGTAGAAGACGAGCTCCTCTTCTAGGTACTATGTCGGGACCATCTGTTGAGTTGAAAATTTAATCACCATTGTTTTCCATCTGTTCAATCATGTAGGAGATAGGACATTCCAGAAGGTGAGTTGGCCTGCTTATCCAACTATCCAAACCAGAACCCTTCCCTGGGGTATTGGGGAGGAACAGGCCTGGCACAATTTCTTTTCAATTATAAAACTTTGATCCATTGTTCAGTTCCACTGGGGTGACCCCTGTGTGATGGGGAAGCCCATATGTCTTTGGAGGGGCCTTGGCATGGTGGCAATGAAGTTTGCTCTTGCTAATCTCTCATCTGACATGATTTTGGGGGGTCCACACCTGCCCACCCATCTCTCCACAGCACATCAGGCTGCGGGTCCATCTTTTAGAATACTCTGGGAGTTGGAGTAATCTCCCCTGGCCCAGGCCCCTTGTGTCTGCCAGCCCAGCCTGCAGCACCAGCTTTGCTGTCTGTCTTGGGGTTCTGAGACATGACCTATGAGTGGGGTCCCAAAAGAACATGGGAGGCTGTGTGGGGTCCTGCAGAGGAGTTGCCACAGGAGAGGCTGGTGGTGCCCCCCCACAAGTCCTTGTCATTACCTTCCTGCTGTCCGAGGCGAAGCTTCCGTCATCTCCCTCCAAACCCCTCACAGCTAGAAGGGAAAAGCCAAGTGTGAAGGTGGATAGTGAGACAAGGCTGCAGTACAGGACCCCAGGCTGAGTGCCCCGAGAACACTGGGCGCCTTTCCTGTGAAAGCATGCAGGGCTTAGAGCCAAGAGCTGGTGCACAGGGGAGCCCAGAGAGAGATGCTCGCTAGCGTCCAGGATCTGCTTGTGTTGGAAGATGCAGCAGCCCGGACCGTGAGGACACCCGCTTTCTGCCTTACAGACTCAACCCCAGAGTGATTCCGCTCCCCATAACCCACATCGCAGATGAGAGACGGCGGCTGGAAGGATCATGCTCAGGAGACAGAGGCACCAGGAACTGAGGGAGGCTATTTTGAACCCTTCCGCCCTGCTCCCCAGTTCCCTGCCTTCGCCCAGGCCATGCCCAGAGGAAGGAGGAAGCGGCCGGCGCTGAGAGCTTGGTGGGGAGCAGCTCCTGTGCCCAGGATGGGTGGAGTTGAGTGAGGGGGGCCTGTGCCCCTCAGGGGACAGTCCCCAGCCAAAGGCTTGCCCCCTGCCAGCTTCAAGAGCCTCTTCTCTGCAGCGGCATCCGTCCTCCATCCATCGATCCTAACCCTGACCCCATGCACGCGCTGGGGGTGTGGCCAAGTGCCAGCACAGGTTCCTTACCTGTGGCTCTAGGCGGGCTGGGGCCTCGAAGTCTTTTGGCGCACCCCGCCCCACGCACCACCAGGGACAAGACTGACATCAGGCCCGAGAGCTTGGAGACAGGGGACTGGGCCAAGGGACCTTAACAAGATAAGGCCACAGTTGGCGGCAGCTCAGTGGCACCTGGGGCCTCGAATCCCTCCAGGAGACACAGACACACAAGTGTCTATCCGAAGAGGGGTAGGAGGGGCATGCAGAAGGACAAAATGTGGTGGCCAAAGCCTAGGCCACTAGCAAGGCCCCAGGTCAACCTGCAGCAGCCGGGACCTGGGGGGGGGTGCCTCAGCTGTGTCCCCAGGAGGTCACAAGGCTGAATCTGCAGGGAAATTCAGGGTGCAGCACCCCAAAGCTCCCACATGGGCTGAGGAACACACTCAAAACCAGGGTGGCCCCATGTTGGGAGGGTCTCACAGCAAGGCAGGATATGGGGCCCAGGGGTAGGCCCGTGGTGTAGATATGGCCCCCAGTAGGACAATAGGGACCCACTGTGACTCCATGTGGGTCCCAGAAGGCAGCCGAAGATCTGGGATAGCCACACACACATACACACAGTGTCAGAAGGCTGCTCTGAGGTGCTGGGGCAACAGTTGGGGCCCTGGAATCCCACAGGCACTGGGGACAAAGGAGGTGTGGGCATCCCCATGCGTGACCCTCTGGCACTGCCAGAGACAGCCTGAGGGGCTCACTTGAGGTCCCTCTTGCTGCTGCTCCCTGTCCCAGGGTAACCACAGGATTAGCACATGGCACAGATCTCTAACCATCTGCTAGCCCTCCCTTACCTGCTCTGAGCTCCCATGTCACACACGGCCTTGAATTCCCCTTTTATCTATTTCCTCTACTTTCCATCTACCCTTTTAACTGCCCTCTCAGCTGCTCTCTCCTTAAGCTGTTCATCTGCTCATGCATGCACACAGCTTTATCTATATTCCTCCCCACCGCCACCATCCCACATTCACCATTGTCCTACTCACCCATGCATCCATTCATCCTCCCACCCACACTCACATGCACATCAGTCCATCTAACCATGATTTACCCATCTACCTATCCAACCACCCACATCAACTATCCATCCATCAATTCATATACCATTCACCCACTCACCCATCCACCCACTCACCCATCCATCCACTCACCCACCCACCCATACCTGGATTTACGAGTAACTACCTGCAAGACCCGCCCATTCCTGGGAGGGGCCTTGGGAAGGTTAGATGAGGCCTTTGACCGAAGGGATTAAGGACTTTGTCAGCATGAAGTGGGAACAGGAAGAGACATGGCTGGAAAGGCTAAGACGCAGGCCAAGCTAAGGATAGCATGCGTAAATGGTTAAGATTGACCACACATGTGGTGGATAGGGCATGAATAAAGCTGATACTTCCTGAAGCTTGCTTGTGAGTGAGATTTCTACCTGCCACTTTCCTGGACCCAGATATCCTCCGGCTGAAGGGGGTTGCAAAGCCATGTGGCCTGGATGGCAGAGAAAGGCACCTCCATGTGTCCACCACCATCCAAGCCCATTATAAAGGCTGTAACGCAACATATACATACACTCATCCTTCCATACACCCTTCCTTCTACCCACCCATCCATTCCACCTACCTATCCATCCACCCACCCACCAGCCACCCACCCATACATAGATACACTCATACATACCCTCTGTCCATCACCCATCCTTCTATCCATCCATCCATCTATCCATCCACCAAATCATCTATCCATCCTTCTAGCCAATCACACATCCATCCATTCACCCCCACATCCATCCATCCATCCATCATCCACCCCCCACCCACCCACCATATATCCATGATCCAACTCATCCCTTCTCTGGTTCCCTGCAGACTTTGTCTATTATCTCTTCCTCCAAGTCTCAAACATTCTCACTTCTCTCCTCCCTCCTGCAGGTGCATTGTGGGTACCGATACACTTCAAAGGACAGATTTGACTGAGACTGCCCAACTCTCATCTGCACAGCTCCTGGCTGAGGTCTCAGCCCTTCTTACACAGCTCGCAGTAAGTAAAACATCGAGGAAACACACTGAAGTAAGTCTCCATAGGGGGCCCACATCATGCCCCCTCAGTCCTCCCCGGGACTAGTCTGCCTTGACACTTGGCAGGACACAGCCACACTCAATGAGCTCTGCTCAGGAGCCTCCTCCACGCGTCCAGGTTGTGCCAGCCTCTGCCATGTGAGCTCACCCTGGCGGGGGCAGTTAGCTCCCCCAGGGGAGAGTGGGACCCAGGATTATCCAGGGCCACAAGCTCCACCTGACTGAAGAAATCTGGGCCCTAGGGGTACCTGAGCACCTGCCATGGAGCAGCCACCCCAGGACTGAGACCAGCTGTCAGTGCCAGATCGGTGTGTAAGTGGGGTACAGCCCACAACTGAGGAGAGGCACCTTCACATTCAAACTGAGATGTACTTGGGGAGCAAAGGATAGTGTGGTTGTGAGTGCCTGTGGGAGTGTGAGAGAAAAGAGTGTCCGAGAGAGAGAGAGAGAGAGAGAGAGAGAGAGAGAGAGAGAGAGAGAGAGAGAGAATATAGGGATATGAGCATGAGTGTGAATGGGAAGGAATGTGAATGTGTGAGTGGATGTGTTTCTGGGAGAACGTGTGAGTAAGCATGGATATGAATGAATGTGTGTGTGGATGTGTCTTTAAGAGTGTTGGGGCCGGAGCCCGGGAGATAGCATGGAGGTAAGGCGTTTGCCTTTCATGCTAAAGGTCATCGGTTCGAATCCCGGTACCCCATATGGTCCCCCGTGCCTGCCAGGAGCGATTTCTGAGCATGGAGCCAGGAGTAACCCCTGAGCACTGCCGGGTGTGACCCAAAAACAAAACAAACAAAAAAAAAAGTGTTGGGGCCAAGGGCCAAAGAGATAGCACAGCGGTAGGACATTTGCCTTGCAAGCCGCTGACCTAGAACCAATGGTGGTTTGAATCCAGGCATCCCATTTGGTCCCCTGGTGCCTGCCAGGAGCGATTTCTGAGCAGAGAGCCAGGAGTAACCCCTAAGCACCATCAAGTATGGCCCAAAAACCAAAAAAAAAAAAATGTTGAGGTTGAAGCAGTGTGCAAGCAGTAAGGCATCTGCCTTGCCCACGCTACCTAGGATGGACAGCGGTTCGATCTCCTGGTGTCCCATATGGTCCCCCAAGCCTGTCAGGAGCGATCTCTGAGCACATAGTTAGGAATAACCCCTGCGCATTCTGGGTGTGGCCCAAAAATCAAAGAAGAAAAAAAGTGTTCTTATATGTGTGAGTGTAGAAGTTGTGAGAAGAATGTGTGGCTGTGGACCTGAGTGTCAGGTCTGAGTATGAATGGGAGTGGGTGTAAGTGAATGGAGGTGAACGGATGTGTGAGTGTACTTGAGTGTGTGAATGTGCCTCTGAGTGTATATATGGCTATGAGAGGGTATGAATGTCAGTGTATAAGTTGGTGTGAGTTAAGTGTATCTGAGAGTGAGTTGTGTGAGTGGGTGTGTTTGCATGGCTGTAAGTGTGAGCATGTGAATGTGTTGAGTTAGTATGTGTGTGCATGGGTGTTTGTGTATGTTTGTGGACATGTGGTGTAGTACTGTGTGTGCCTGGATATTAGTGTCAGTGTGTGTGAGCATGGGTGTAAGTGAATGTGCATTTGTGTGCACACATGTGCCGGAGAGTAGGTGGGAAGATGGTCCTGGCTCAGCCCCTGGGTTAACACGTTCCCATTCCTGCCCCACACTTTGCAGAGCTTTGTCCAGAGTCACAATTACAGCCTCAGACTTGGGCTTGGCCCTACTTGCCACATGTATGGGGCAGAGCTGGCCCAGAGGGGTTCCCAGGGTTCCCCATGTATGTGCTCATAGTCTCAAACCCACATGCCGGTGTCACCAAAGCTGGGCCCAGTCACCTGCTGGCTGTGCAGACGCAGGAGCCCACCTCCTCCTTCCTCCCCTTTACGCTCATTCCCCCCTTTCTTACTTCCTTTTATACTCATTTCTACCCATTTCCTTTCCATCCTTTCTTCCCATCTCAGAATTCTAAGAATTGCCTCATTTTAAGCCATGAACTAAGAAAGTGCAAACAGGACCCCAACTGTGGCAAATCCCTCCGAGATGCCGTGAGGCTGAGTCAGGGGTCAGGGCCAGGCAGAGCCAGTTCTGCTGGTCACTTCAGCTGCCTGGCTCAGACTCACCTTTGAGCACCCACTCTGAGTGTGTCTGCAAGGATGGAGTGTCCAGCCCAGCCCACAACTCAGGGTCACCCCAGCACGCTGCCATCCCCTGCCCTAGGGCCCTCTGCACCATACAGCCCAGTTGCCCATGGCTGCCACGCAGAACTCCAAACCATGAGTGGGACATCATTCATGTCCCAGGAATCACTTGTGGGACAAGGGAAGGGTGACGCAGATTCAAACCAGACCAACTGGGGACGAGCTGAGAGTGACACTCCTGGAGCACTCTGGTGGCAGCAGGCTGGGGAGAAGCCACACGGTCCACACTCTGTGCTTAGCAGTCACTCCTGTCGGGGGATCAAACCCAGGGCAGCTGCCTGAAAGGCAAGTGTCCCCACCACTGTGCTAATGCTCCAGTTCCAATGCACAATCTGGGGGGGGGGGGGCAGGGCCACATCTGGCGGCGGCGGCGCTCAGGGGTTACTCCTGGCTCTGTGCTCAGCAATTGCTCCTGGCAGGCTCAAGGGACCACATGGGATGCTGGGAATTGAACCTGAGTCCGTTCCGGGTCTACAGCATGCAAGGCAAATGCTCTACTGCTGTGCTGTTGCTCCGGCCCTTTGAATGCACAATATTTTTTTAACTAACCAAATCACTAACCCCAAGTAATAAAGTGATTCACAGTTCAGCTGAAAAACTGAGGCTGTGTGTGGACTATAAGTACACAGGCACAGAGGCATGCACGCATGTGAGCTAATGCACACATGTACACATGCCCACACATGCATGCACACACACACCCATGCACACTTTCTCAGGACAAGCTCCCAGAGAGACTGACTGCAAGCCCCTGGTAGCCATCCATGCCCAACCCACCCTTCCTCGAGTGCCTGTAGGTCACGGCAGGATCCTGGTGAGTCCCCACCCTGGTTCCTCACTCTATGCAGGGTCATGTCTCTCACTCTGGGAGCAAAGTGTCCCAGGAAGTGGCTGGGAGAGACAGGCTTGTCCGAGACCTGCCTCCTACAAGACCAACTGCACTGGGGAGTTAGTTGGTACTTTGGGGACTCAGAGGGCCTGTGTGGAAAAGAGGCACCAGGACTTCCTGTCAGAACTGTGTGCCAAAGGTCAGAGCTGGGCTGTGCATCGTTGCTCCACTGTTTTGTTTTGTTTTGGGGGCCAACCCCAGTGGAACTCAGGTGTCACTCCTGGCTCTGAGCTCAGAAATTGCTCCTGGCAGGCTTGGGGGACCATATGAAATACTGGGGATTGAACCCAGGTCTGCCCTGGATCGGCAGGCAGCATGCAAGGCGAAAGCCCTACCACTGTTCTATTGCTCCAGTCCCCACTGCTCTATTCTGAAGGGTGCTCCAGATGTGTGGGTCTGTGAGGCTGACCTAGGGCTGGGCTTTCTGTGTCCCCATGGTGGCCTGGTCTTTCCAAACAAAAACATGTCTCCATCACACCTCCAGCTAGGTCTCAGTTCCCCGTGTACACCCCAACTGCCCCGTCTGTGGGCCCCAGAGCCAGCTATCTGCCAGCAGCCTCCTTCAGCATTGCTCTGCCAGGCCCTGGAGAGGGGCAAGAACTCTGGCATCAGGGGAAGGAGCAGCAGGGAGTGCTAGTGGTTGGCAGCCACCAGGCAAAAGTGAAAGTCAGCTTGGGCACAGGCTGGCAAGAGCCAGGCAGGCCACAAAAATGCTCACTCTTTTGGGCAAGCTCTTCACATGGGTGAACCTGTGCCTGACCCCAAAAGAAGGGTCAGCTCTGCAGATAGGGAAACTGAGGCTCAGAAGGAGGAGCTAGGCCTAGCATCGGCAGAAAGTCTGGCTTCAACACCATCATGTCACCTGATCCTGGAGCACCAGGGGGAGCCATGGGGAAGGCCCTCAGTGGAAGCTGGGACTGAGAGCTGGGCCCCGGTTGCTGGCCCCATCCTAGACACCCCTTAGATTGGCACTGGTCAGGAGGCAGAGCTGCAGCTCTGGGCATGAGGGAGGATGAGGGTTGGCCAGGCCAAAGACACCCCTGGGAGCCCCACCATGCTGGCAGGACCCTGGAGGTTCTCAGGGCAGGAGCCATGTCCCCCCGTCCCACAGCCCATGGTAGAGGCACCCAGAGGGGTTGGCATGCGGGCAGCGGTCCAGGGCGTGGACGGTACCATGCTGCTTGTAGATGGGCGGCTTCCGGTAGATGTTTTCCTTGCCCGTCTCTGGTGGGGAGAGAAGGAAGGAACAGGGTCAGTATGCATGGCCCGTCCCACCCCACACAGACACCCCAGAGCACCAGCTCCTCAAAGGTGCAGAGTTTAAGTTGGCCTGGGAAGTCCCTGGAGAGAGGAGGATGTGTGGGAAGGAAAGTGCAGGGCCCACCCCCTGGTCTGCCTGCACCTACCTGGGACGTGGAAATGCCGAGGTGCCGGCTGGTAGCTGAGCTGGGGGGCCTTCCCATCGGAGGCCACAGAGAGGCTGGGAGTGCTGCGGCCACTTTCACTGCCTCCAGACGGGACACAGGGCAGCAGGTGGAGGAAGAGCAGAGAGTGTGAGACTGAATCTCCCAGCACCCCCCTGCTTGGGGGCACACAGAACATTCCCAAGTCTGACTTCCTGCCCCCAAGCACAGCCCCTACAGGAAGCTGAGACACGCCCGAGAAGCCCCCACAGAACATTCGAACATGACCAGGTACACCTCTCTGGCGCCTCAACAACAGAGATGCATTTGAGGGCTCCTGCCTCAGCCTCAGCCCAGATGCTCCTCTTACAGATCCCACCCAGGGACAAGGAGACAGATGGGGACACAGGGAGCTTGAGCAGGAGCTCTCCTGGCACCCACCCCAGCCTCAGATCCTCACATAGGGCAGCATTGGCTGCAGGGATGCACCAGGGATCGGTGTTCTGGGCTCAGTTATTGGTGATTGCCCTGTTCAGGCCAGTCCAGGCCTCCACAGTCTCCTTGAGAGGAGTGGAGCTCAGAGTCCTGACACGGGCTCCCTCAACTTGTCCCCAGGGATCTGGACCCGTGGGCAAGGTCAGGTGATGATCTCTCCCCTTGGGAATGCTGCTGACCCTCTTTTCCTGCTGTCCCTTCACTGGGGATTCCCTGTGCCCAAGGCACAGGAGATCTGAGACCTGTCAGGGTCCCAGTATCCATCTCAGGCTGGACTCATGGCAGCTGAGCGGTCATGGGATGAAGCCCTGGGGTGTCTCTGGGGTTCCCTTGGGAGAGAGACTGCACTCAACTGCTGCTGTGCCCCGAGTCAGGCCAGCATCAAGCCGGATGGCACTTGCAGGGCACACTCTCTGTCCCCAGTGTCCCTCAGCAGCACTGACCATTACAATAGCCCCAAATGCCAACTGGACAGGTGGTAGCCTGCAGGCTGACCCAGGGAGACTGAGTGATGGCCCTGCCCTCCCTTATTCTCCCAATCAATGCCTCTGGCCAGTGGGTTTCTGGAACATTCTGGATAAGGAGGTGCAGTGGGGGGGCCCTGCACCCCATGGCAGCAGACAGGTGGTTCTGTGATTTGGAACCAGGCCCACACAGGGCTGATCCCCCTAAGGGCACAGTTGCGGGGAATGAGAGCTTAGTTTGGGGACTTGGGGGCCATCTCAGCAGTTAGGCCTGGTTGGGGGCCAGGATGGAGCACTAGAAAGAAACCTATCTCCAAGGCAGGACCAAAGTGAAAGCTGGAAAAGTGAGGGGAGAGCGCCCCCTGCAGGGCTATGCATGACAGTACAGGGAGGGGAGAGGGGTCCTATTTCTAGAACTATGACTGCATCCTGCCCCAGGGTACTCTATGTCCTGGTGGTGCCCTGCTATACCAATGAATCTTCATGCATCAGGACAGCCTTGTGCCACCAACCATGATGCAGGGGCTGGGGACATGTGATCACAGCAGTTGCCTGAGTGTAGCCATTCTGGGAGCCCCTGAGTTCATGTGCATCCCCAGTTTCCTTGGAGCCCCAGTTCGTCTGGTTGGGCTATTTCTGGGTCCTCTGGTCCCTGGGGCTTACTCCTGTCCATAGAGATGTGGCTCAGTCTCATCTTTGTGACCTCCTTGGACTCTAAACATCAAAGGCCCAGGCCCAGGCTGGGGTGGCCACATACACTTGGGAGATGCAGGACATGCTGCCTGTTTCTGCAAGAAGACAGTCCCTGGGGCCAAGACAGCCTGCGGGGCTGAGGTCAGGGACTCAAACCTTCCCACACCTTTGCCAGTAGCCCTGGATGACAGGACAACATTGTCGTGGCGATGCTCAGATCACAACCAAGGACAGTGGACTCGAGGACCCCCAGCCCTCTCCCCTGACCTACACCCCACTGCTTGCTGCTGGCGGTGCATGAACACGGACACGATGACAGAAACAAGGACTCGTGGGACACAGCAGGGCACAGGCAGACGAGGAGGGGCCATGCGGGACACGGACAGGACCCAACACAGTCCACAGCCCTGCGCACCTTACCTGGGAAGTAGGGGACGTAATGGTGTCTGAACGCGGACGTGGGGCTTGGGTGTTGGGACAGGGACAGGCAGCTACTGGTACCAACACTCACAGTACCAGCTGCAGGGAGAGAGCGAGTCAGAGCCGCCCAACCAAGCCCCAAGCCTCAAAATATTCCCGGCCCCTTTGCCAGGAGCATTTTGACTTCCTCCCTGGAAGGACATGCGCCTTTTTGAAGGGACAGCAAATAACTCAAATCAGGCCTGCTGTCCTTGTGGGCACCTAGGGGGAGGTCCCATGGGGCAGAGCGCCTGGCCAGCCCTGGAATGACCTATTCCTGCCACTCGCCCACTCCAGGGCTGCCTCACGGCCACCAAATGCAGTGGGCAGGGGTCACTGGGAGGGACCGGGAGATAGGCTTGCCCGCTGCTTACTCCCACACACTCCTTCATTCATTCTTCCACTCATCCTCACCCACTCACTTGTTCACTCATTCATGCCTACACTCTCAGTCACTCACTGACTCCCCCCTTACTCAGTCATTCGTATACTTTCTCATTTACTCATTCACTTGTTCACCCATTCATCCACTCATTCATTCCACCCATATACTCATTCATTCACTCATTCATTTACCCATATTCACTCATTCATTCATCCACTCTCAGTCACCCACACTCAGTCATTCAGGCACTTTTCATTTCCTCATTCATTGATTCACTCATTCACTTATTCATTCATTCCTCACTCACTCATCATCACTCAGTCACTCCTCATTCATTCTTTCACTCATTCATCCACTCTCAGTCATTCAACAACTCACCTACTCATTCATTCATACTGTCTCATTCACTCATTCATTCCCTCACCCACTCATTCATTCACTCAAATTTTCTCATCCACTCATTCATTCACTTATCCATTTCATTTACTCATTCATTCACTCTCCTACGTAATTCCTACACTTATTTGCTCTCACATTCATCTGCTCACTCATTCATTCGTTGACTCAGTCACTCCCTCATTCATTCATTCATTCATTCATTCACTCCCTCATCCATCCTCTTCCCCAACATCTGAGCAGAATGAAGAGGCAGGGGGTCCCTGAGAAGGGCAGGTAAGTGACCACTGACTTTTCCGTGTGCTACAGAGCTCAGTGCCTGCACCCTTGACTATGGAGTGGGGTTGGCAGCAGCTGGCGATAAGGCACCCTGGGAAAATCCTTCAAAAAGGCAGGCGTGGTATGTTTCTGGCCACGTATGCTGGAGGAGGCAGGTTGGATGCTCAGGGTGAGGAATGCAAAGCTGGATGCTAGGCAGGGGTGAGAGCCTGGGTTTGGTCTCCCAGACAAGCAGTCAAGAGGCGAAGCACCCATGAGTGGTCGAGACCGACGCTCCTTGCTGGTGCGCCTGCCCAGGGAGCCCAGCCCAATGATGGCTTCTCAGGCTGCTTCCAGGCAAGGCTGGCTCTGCCAAGGCAGCTCCTCCACCCAAACCCAGACCCTCAAGTCATCCCACAGGGCCCTACCCCTCTGTTTCTCCATTGAGCAAAAGACAGTCCATTGAGCAAAAGACAGCGATTCTCCTGAGGCCCTGGGTGCTAAGGGTCAGTACCTGGGCGGCTGTAGTGCTGGGGCGAGCGGGAAGTGGGGGTATAGCGCCCAAGGCTGACTGAGCCGGTGGAGCTGGGGCTGGAGGTCCGGCACTGCTTGTAGGAGCGCTCATCCTGGTCCCCCTGCGGAAAGGCAAGTGCCATTGTCTCTCATACCTCACCCACACATGCAGCACACAGGGAGGTCATGCATGGTTCAGCAGCCCCACCATGCTGGCGCATCCTTGGGGGCACAGGGGTGTTGGTCCTATCCGCCTGGTACCCCAGATCCTTGGACCCCAGGGAGAGTTAGTAAGGATCTGCATTCTCCTCTCACTCAGGGGGGCCTACATCCCATCGCACCAGGTTGACCCCCAAGTGCAGGAGCCAGGATGCATCCCTGTGGGACAGGTAGGAGTGGTCCGAGCAAGGGGAGGGAGGGATATGCAAAGTCCTGCAGAGCATTTGCTGGCATTGGGAGAAATGTTTGGCCCAGGGTCCAGCGACATCAAGGAATGTCTGGTCAAGCATCCAGCTGGCATCACGGTCCTCTCTGCCTCACTAAGGACCAATGTGGAACTGGACAGTGGGGGGGGGGCCTTCTGCTCCTGGGGTTCCACTCTCAGGGCTCAGTCCACCAAGGTGCTAACCTGAGTCTTCCACTAGGCACTGCACCTCACTGCATCTTCCCATGACCCTCACTGGTTGCTGTGCCCCTCCGATGTCCCATGGAGCTATGGACACATGCAGCCTTAAAGGGCAAGGCTAGGCAAGATGTCCCAACTGGCCTGTCTCTATGAAGCGTGTCCCAAGCTGGCTGTTTCTAGGGGTGTGTCTGTAATCTGTCTCTAAGAGTCATGTCTTTGGCTGGCAGTTTCAAGGGGAGGAGCCCATGGGAGGGGGCTTTAGGTGTGAAGACCATGGGGGTTCCTGAAGGCTGTGTCCCAAGGACCAGTGTGCATATCTGTGCCCCAGGAAGCAGTCTCTGGGCCAAAACTGTGATGGGTTAGCTTTGGCCTCCCTCCCTGCCTGGACATAAACAAATGAGTTGAAGGTACCTGAGGGGTCCCAAGAGTACCCCAATCCCCTCCCACTCTAGTCTTTGGTGTTGATGTTCGGCAGTTGGACTTGGACATGCCCTTGGATAAACCCACTGTAATGACAGTTGAACCTGGACAAGCCTCTTGGACACATCCTCTTGTCATGCCGGTATAAGAGGAAAAA